>CM068592.1:16403039-16632813 GCA_035048485.1 Pteria penguin
AATTCTTCCTTAATTTTAACTTTCTATAGGATTAACCTTAAAAAACTGCTGTATTATCTTTAATAATAAAATGAGTCATAATGAAAAAAAAAATAAAGAAATAAGTTATAGAAAAAAAAAATCCACGTATGCCATGTATTTCCGTGACAGGTAAGCATTAAAAACGCGGATGAATCAATAAAGAGATTTAATATACCCCCACAACACTGACTAGAATGAGCAGTGATTTATACTTATTTGTTTATTTCTTCTGCTTTGCTGAATCTGACATTTTAATACTGCAATTTGTCACCTCTCTAGGATATACGATATGTGTAAGGGGAGCTTGGTCGACATGCTTTGTATTGCCACTGCTGAGTAGGCAGAAAACATTTCACCTCTTGCTAAGCCATCAATCACACGCAACGATACTCCCGCAAGGTTGTATATATATATACTCTCATCTCAGGATTAGTGTTTAAGCTACTTCGTCGTACCCCCTGCTTTCTTGTCTTTCTCTATTCTTTATTAAGATTGGCACATGTCAAACCTCCGCCTTTAACACATCCACTCTGAGCTAGTGAGCTTTCAGGTTTCTTCCTATCTTCCTGAACTGAAGTCATGTCATCATCTTATATTTCCCCCACTTGAAGAAAACTGAAGAGAGATGTTGATGTACTATCATCTTGAACAATATATTTTCGAGGTAAATGAGATCTGATCTCATTGTGTCAGTATTAACGGAGCAGAGTGTATCGAGAGGGGGAAATATAAAGAAAACCTCTTAAATGATTTTCGCGTCTTTTTATATCCCCGCAAACTAAGTTGGAAAGGGGGGTTATAAGAATCACCCTGTCCGTTTGCTCGTCTGTCCGTCTAGTTAAGAAGTTCTGAAAACAGATTTCTCTAACAGTATGAGGTTTAGACCTTTCAAATTTCACACACACATTCACCATTACAAGTACTACATTTTGATACCAAGACATTTGAGCCAGAGACATTGACCTTGAACTTGGGGCTTTTTATGATACTTTAGTTAAGAAGTTCTATAAGCAGATTTCTCTTACAATTTAATTCCTGGAATGGGAGATTCGTGTATATGGGCAAATGATTTTTACGCACCGCCCTGTGGCCGTATAATGCCTGTCCTTCCTTCATTTGTCCTTCCATCCGTCTGTCCGTCACATTTTCACGTTATAGCTCATTTTCATGGAAATGTAGAAAATGTAAAAGTATGGTAAGAGTATTTTAGCTCCGCCATATTTTCATGACCTTGACATTCTATTTTGCCTTGGTCCAACATTTCCTTATATTGCGTCAGTTTGTATTTTAGATACTCTTGAAGGACTTCTTTATAGAACTTTATACATTATCTCCGTGAAATCATTTAAAAGGAATTTTGTGACCTTGACCATCCCTTTGATATTGGCCTCCCATATCCTAGTTTTGCTTTAACTCAATTTCTTGACTTCCTCATAAAACTTTCCACTCGGTGACGTATACATCTTCGTGACAGTTTATCAGTTTTGATTTTTGCGACCTCATCCCTCTGTTTGAACATGACCCCACTTTTCATGGATTTTCACCAATTCGTGATCAAAGTATTTTAGACCTTGACCTTCCCCTTTACCAAATTCCCCTTTAAATCAAACAACTACTTTTCATTATAAATACCCAGAGACAATGCCCAGCCCAATGGACATTCGTATCCTATTAACATTTTCATAATCGTCTTGCTTTTGATATTTTATATGTGAATCCCTTGAGTCAATACCTTTAAAGTAAAACTGGTAGCAAGTTTCTGCCTTGGTTTTTTAAACCTTGGATTTCATATAATATAGTATTGGATATTGCTGCCGCCTTTGGGTGTCCTTTTTTCAAAATGACATGTTATTGCTACAGTCTTTTTTTAAAAACTATCAGTTTATTTTTAAATAAAAAGAGCCAGTATAGCTCACTGACTTGGTAGCTGAAGGTAGTCGACTCCTGGGCTTTTTCTGCTGGATACTGATTCAAATAATCGTTACACTGCCTTTCGAATGAGACAATTTAAACCAAAGCTTCATGTTACGATGGACATTGGCTAGCTTTGAATGGGTTCCCATGAACTCTCACCCCCTAGGCTGGATCTGTCGCATAAGACAATTTTATAAAGCAAAGCACCTGACGCGTGCCGTCACATGGTCTGATTTCCAGATTGCGACTGTAAAGGTGTCTTGCTTTGTATTTTATATTGCAGTTCGACTAAGAGTTAAGACCGGTTGGTAGGCTCTGATCTCTCCCAATTTCTGACGAGCGGGCGTAGCGCAATCAGTTAAATGCTCGGCTCATAACCGAGAGGTCCCGGGTTCGTTTGTTTGTTTCCTTTGCACAAGTGTAGTTTCTGTGCATTGCCTCAGGCACATTTCGTTTTCGTGTTAGTGAAAAAGTTTTGGGGGAAGTAAAACAAGAATCAAAAATGAATTCTGATCTGGAAATTTTTGAACGTTCTTTTGTGTGGTCAGTATGTGATTTTACGTAATGAAAAGAAGACTTAATAATGACGGAGAACGTTTATTAGAATTTCTTATCACAGATACACCAACACTACGACACACAAAGTGTCAGTGTCCAAACATTACAGATAATCAGTATTTTAAAGCCTTTGAGCAAAAATATTTTGCACGTTGTATTTCACTGTTATACATTTAACAAGAAAACTTCTGCTACAGAACTCGACGTTCTTTGTCGACTATAATCAACACAACGAAGTAAATGTACTTACACACATTACATCAAAGAAATGGAATGCAGAGCATAGTTTTCTTCCAGATTATATAGGTTACTATCATATATATATAACATTAAAACAACATTCTAATATGAACTCGAATCGATCACATCTTTTAGATGCAAGAAAACAACTCAGGAAAGCCAATAAAATTTTCTCAGTATATAAGTGGTTTATAGAAAAAAAAAGAGATACAAAGAAAAGCTTAAATGATGAAAACGAACATCTGTATGCAAAATAAAACAATAAATGCACCAAAGTTGATCACCTTACTGTCCACCTCAGCACCGTGTTATGCATTGAATATAGACACCACACATACACCATCAGGAGGCGCACCATCTAAGGTACGCAACTCTTACACTATCACATATCATTCACATGAGCACAAATGAAGCACAGTCCCAATGTCTTACGACGAGATCAAGCTGGATTTCATAAAAACTCTTGTCAAACATAGAATTCAATTCCATATCTGAGTACTAATACTGTATAGTCTTTGCCCTATCTATTCACGCACTTTATACCAAACGTTTTCAACGTTACGAGACCATTTATAACTTGAAAGACTTGAGGCTAGAACAATAAACCCTCGCATACGGTATTTACAATAAAAGAAGCACACACATAAAATGCATTATCAGAAAAACCTCCTTCACCATGTCTGTAGAATAATATTGTCTTCATACGATGGCTTGATTTTTTTACGTCACAACGCGCTTAAAAGGAAAATATTTGGCGTTGAGACTAATAAACGCTTACACACATACCGCCAATGTTATTGGCAGCCGCATCTCTCTACTTTCATTTTCGGAAGGGTTGTAAATTGCACACTCTGGTTCTGATCAAAATAGAGCATTGCTAGGTTTGACATTCGTGTTGGAGTACAACAAGGACCCGATTTTGAAGCATTGATTTGTGATTGATCCACTTCCTGCATCAAGCGGCTCTGTGGCGTATTGTCCATGTGTTCATTTTGACATTCGCCCGCGCAGTAATACGACGCATAACGATTTGGAGCGATCACAAAGTCCCATCCGAATTCAACGAAGTCCACTACTAGCGGGTATCGACAGCAAGCCTCATATTGGTTTTCGTCATTGCAGTCGAGATTGACTGACCTCCTTGACCGATGTCCGTGGAGTGGTGTTCTAGTCTTTACATCCAGATTAGGTTCCTGTAATAATAGAATTCAGCATAGATCTTTTTTTCTGAAACTGATAAAACTGCTACATGTATACATTTCTACTTAGGTATAACAAACCAGCAACACTACTATATTTATTACTATGTCAAAATCAGATGGCTAATAAACTTCAGTCGAACGACAGGAAAAAAGTGTGCGGAGAACAGATTGAAACAAAGCTTACTTAGTAGGTAATCTAAGATAAGGCACTCAGATTGAGAGAGTATGCATTACTTACAACCAACTATGCCCGTTGTGTATAATTTGAATGTCAAGTATCAAAACCTGCATCGACACTTCAGCTCGAAATTTTGTTAGGAATTCTTACCACATTCTAAATGTCGCATTAAGTTAAATGTACATAACGGACTATTTTACTTAGACACATGTATTTGATTATATACTAGAATTAGAAATCCTTGGATATATCGGCAAAGGGTTTTTTTTTCAAAGGTGTCTGTACTTTTACATTTGGGGTTTTTGTCCAATTTGCATAATGCTAAAAGATCAATGGTTGAGGAAAATTTTGACAAATTTTGGAAAAAAAATCAATGAAATTTTCATTGGGAAGGGTCCTTTTAACGGACCTGATTTGATTTGATTTGATTTGATAATAAATTCGATGTTTTACGCTGCACAAGTGTTAAATTCGCCTATTTGGCATTTTTCGAATTGGGTATATAGGTAGAAAAAGACATAATACTTTATGTAGAATGTGATCATTTAATTCATGAACATATATTCGTGTCTATTTCAAATGCCCTGTATTTGATTCTAAGATCGTGACACGTGACCATCAGTATCGCAGTAAGTCAGTAATAACATTTTATAACTACACGAATAGTCAGATTTTTTTTCGGTGCGATTTGTTTCAATTTGTCTACCGCTGTCAGATGTGGACGATTTTGGTTGAAATGAATTAAAGGAAAAGAATTGCTAAAGTGTTTTAATGATGTACCCAATAATCACTGTAATGCCTTGGTGACTTCGCAGATTAACTTACAAATTGATTAATATTGTCTAGGGTATGCATATGTATCTGTCCACCTGTGTTTCTTGTAGGAGTCGTTCTTTATAATAAATAGCAGAGGAAATCTTTGTTTCTCCTAACACTATATATGTATTGCTTGTTTTGGCTGTATATATATATATATATATATATATATATATATATATATATATATATATATATATATATATATATAAAGGAAGCTTTATACTCTTGTTAAAATAATTCTTTTATAACACTACCGCGTTAATCAGCATGTCTAGCATTTAAAGTCGCCTTGTTAATGTCAGAGCTCGCTCCACACTTGTATTTCAAACACTTGTATTTCAAAAGTAAACGGAATAATATTGGTTAGAGCCTGAACTAAATGTATTAGTGTGAAATGGGCAAATCTGTTATGTTAAGATTTATTATGTGAAAGATTACAATTAATAAGTAAACTTGTAAAACCATAACTTGTTCCAAATTGCTGTTCAAGGGTAATGAGTGCAAATTTATTGGCTTGTGAATAATGACTAAACGCTTAAATACTTCTGTGAACGATATGATCACAGATTCGTCATACTATAGAATTCATCGTCGGATATAGCGTGTCAGCATGTAAAGCTGATTAAGATTTTCTGGCTGCAGGAGGCAGAGGAGCCCTTGAACTCTACAACGTGACGTCATGTAGTATTTTTTGGTCCTTAGCACGATTTAATCCTCTAAACACTGGTTTAATATTAGCAAATACAGCATTCTAACACACTCTATGAATAAAGGTTACCTAATGCACAATTATGTAAGTTGATTTATACAAGACGATACGCTCTACCGTCTACACTTTTTTATTTAATGCTTGGAGATTCATCGGGAAAGAAAATCGGGTTTAGTTTGCATTCGAGTAATATTTGCATAACAAATTTGGTATATTATAAAGATGACGTCAGATAAAGCAAACAAGATACCATTAATCCGCCAAAATGTCCTCGTCTACAATTTACACCAACCGTTTAATGACTTGAAATAGTCTCGTTACAAATCATATTACATTTCTTAAGTACTCTTGACACCAAGTTTATGAAAATCTGACACACGACAGGCAAACACCGGCATGACATTTCAAATGATATTGCAAAACGACAATGCACCTCGGGCTGAATGTTATTAGTAATTCTCTGTACTTTGGTAAACTTGTCAAATTATTGACGGTCCAATATATCTGGGCGTTACCAAGACCTAAGGATTGATCATATGAAAAAGAATGAAAAGGCATTAATATTTCATCACATAAAGTCAATTTAATTTACGAGTGGTTTTGCTTTTAAGTCGAGTACATGTATCTTCCATTAAGAAGGTACATAATTTCGGTTATTTATGTAATGTCGGTATCTTACTAAATCTCTTTATTTTTCATTAATATTTCATTATTATTATTATTATTATTATTATTTGGGGGGTTGGTCTTTTTTGGGGGGTGGTTTTGGGGTTTATTGGGGTGGGTTGGGGTGTTTTTTTGTTTTTTGGAGTTTTTTTCTGTTTTTTGATTAAAGAATTTCTAATATCTCGGACATTTAAAAAAAGATTGTTTATGA
This sequence comes from Pteria penguin, assembly GCA_035048485.1. Classification (NCBI taxonomy): domain Eukaryota; kingdom Metazoa; phylum Mollusca; class Bivalvia; order Pterioida; family Pteriidae; genus Pteria; species Pteria penguin. Next base: position 16,409,558 of record CM068592.1, read on the forward strand.
GATGTAAAATGATACAGTGTTACTTAAGTGGTTGAGAAATTATGTAAAGTTATTCGCGAATTACTGCAGCAAAGTACAAACTGATTGATGGTTCAAGTTTTCATCTGGGCTATGGTGCTGTTCTGTCAAATCACGGTTTGATCATTTGTCGGGGTAAGAAGGTCCGTTATTACACATGGTGTTCGGTGTCTTTTTTTTTTTTAACTATATGATGACTTCAAATGTTTAAAAGAGGTAGAGAAAAGGGACGCAAAACACTTCCGATTTTCTGGCAGACCTTCTCATCAGTTCCTACTGGGATTTTACCCCTGAGTTGGGAAGATAAAGTGAATCAGTCCCCTTGAAAAGCCTTATCCATTTCAGTCAAAGTGGTCCCTTACGTACTCATTTATTCACATTAGCATTAAGTAGCAGAGAGTTGATTGATTGATTGATTTTTGTTTTACGTCACACCACGAATATTCCACGTATATGGTGACGGCATCTGCCTGATGCGGGGCATACAAATTTTGACCTTTGCAACGGACCCACCCGAAACAGTGAGGGATCTTTAACGTGCCATGCATACCACGACACGGGGCATCGGTTTTTACTGTCTCATCCGAAAGACATGACACCGGCATGACCAGAACGGGACTCGAACCCCGGCCTCTCGATCAGGAGACCGACGCGATACCATTAGGCCACGCCGGCTTAGTAGCAGAGAGCACTCATATTTAAAAAGTAAGTGGTTTCTGAAATACAATGAACGAAATTTCATAAAAGAATTGGTTTAATTGACAAAATATAATTAAACAAGCATTCTGAGAACATTGCATGGCAATACATAGTAGTCCCCTATCGGCAATCCCCCCTCCCTTTCCACTGAAAAAATAAAATGCGGGAAACTGAGTGTTTGCGTTAATTTTTTTAAGTTCAAGGGCCATAACTCAGCAAAATATTAACGAACCGAAACAAAATTCGAACTTGATCTGTTACTGGCCGTGGTAAAGCATTGTACCAAGTATCAATGAACATCTGCAAGCATGACGAAGAAAAGTGCGGAAGACTATTTGCCGGACGGACGGACGGAGTGCAAACCTATAGCCCCCTTCTGCTAAATTCGGCTGTATGTGACTAATAACGAAGGAAATCTCAAGTTCGAAACTACGATGTGCTTTCATGATTTTACAGAAAACTCGTATTTGTAATATCGCGGATTCGTATCTGATTCGTGGCACGCCGACAGGAATGATTATGTCCATTCGATTCATGTATACATGTATAATTTATTGGTTTATATTCATTATATTGATTTATAGTGTTTATAAAAACGAATATAGTTTAATGGTTTATGTTGATTTGTAGTGCTTTTTAGTGGCGAATCCCGGATTTCCGAAAAAGGGGGAGGGGGCGGCATGTGAAAGTCAAGTATTTGCCACCAAACCACTCAGCCATTTTGGGATGCCAAAATCTGGAATTTTAATAGTATATGAGTGGCAAAAAGCCCCCCCCTTTCCAAATCCGCTGCTGCTTTTGAAAACCGTGATTATATAGCATTGTCCTAATTTTACATTTGAATACAATATGAATTTTCCTTTATTTAAATACCGAGCCAGTTAATCCATTTGTTAGCGATGGATCCATGTTTTATACAGCTGTATCGTATGTTCCAACAGTAAGTACTTATGTACTATGTAAGTAATGAGATACATCCTCTAGTAAGTAATATTCAGATACTGTTATGAATACATTCGGTTTCTTTTAAGACATATGATATGTGTTATTTTCTTACAAAAGTACTGAAATGTTTACTCTAAAGATGAGATTAAATCAAAAGAACAGACTTCTGGTGACCGTGTACGAAATTAAGTTCATAGTTTTCGAAAGGTGTTGACCAGTTTATAAACGTACAAATGATATGGGGATCCGACACAGTTCAACGGTTGCAATATCTCTCAATCAGAAAGTCTAGAGTTTGAATCCCAGTGGCTGATTTAAAAGGGGCGGGCCCCCTTTTCGCCACGTATTTACAAATAAAAATCCAGATTTGGCACCAAAATGGCTGGCTAGTTTGGCTAATACACATGTGGCCCTACCCCTTTTCGGAAATACTGGGTCCGCCACTGAATCCGATGGAATCTTGACAGTTTCAGATCATTTAAAAGTCGTACGTCCCATGCTTTATAAAAGAAGTCTCACTGCAATGGTTTAATGGGTCCGTTACTCAAAAAATTATTAAAGAAAACTGTAGGCAAAAACTACCACCACATACGTAATATACTCCTATGTGAAGTGGAACAGAAATGGGAATGGTGTTGTACTAACTTATTATGATTTTTAATCTGTCAAAGTGATTGGTTGTCGGACTTGATGAGGATATTGGAAATTAGAATGTTCTTTATCACTTACTACAAGGCTTAAAATCGGCAGTTTAGATATAGTTTGATTGATTGATTATTGTTTTACGTCACACCACGAATATTTCACGTATATGGTGACGGCATCTGCCTGATGCGGGGCATACAAATTTTGACCTTTGCAACGGACCCACCCGAAGCAGTGAGGGATCTTTAACGTGCCATGCATACCACGACACGGGGCCTCGGTTTTTACTGTCTCATCCGAAAGACATGACACCGGCATGACCAGAGCGGGTCTCGAACCCCGGCCTCCCGATCAGGAGTCCGACGCGATACCACTAGGCCACGCCGGCTTTTTAGATATAGTAGACTACGTTTAAAGAGGTAATCATATTTAGCGCCATTATCTATGTTGATTAATAATCAACGTAGATAATGGTGCTAATTTTTTTTAAGAAAACAGTCTCAAGCTAATACTTCAAACTAAAGCCAGGGGCAGATCCAGCAATTTTACTTTTGTGATGAAGTGGAGGTCCCCGCTTTGATGGAAAGATAACCATTGGACGGGAGTTTTCACCATCACTAGAGCAAGAACAGCACAAAAACTTGTGTGTTGGCGGGTTTTTGGCCTGAGAAACGGACAAAGAGAAAGTGGGGAATTTAATAGTTTCAGAAACAGGATTTGCATGGCAAAATATGGCGAATTTCAATTAATCGAGACATAATATGATGAAAATCACCGATTATTTACTAAGTAATTGCAGATAAGTGCCTCCTTAGTCCTTTCTATCAATTTCCATTCATAAAAATAACATCACTGTTATTCCACTTGGATGTGTTCCACCAATCAGATCGCTGGGAATTCCAAAGTTTCAATATTGAGAAAATGTACAATGATTAACCATTTACCCATTCAGATTTTAATAAAATATACAAGTATTTATCAAAATTTAATTGATGTAAAAGAAATTACAGGGAGATTAATAGCTATAAAAATAGTGTGCTTTAATACTGATTTATGGTGTCACACTACGATTGATTTACAATTTGTTTGATTTCAGTGTTTTGTGGGTTTGAGGGAGTGTTTGTGTATGTCGGGAGATGCCTAAAGAATACCCCTGACATTTGGCAAACACATTGGCAGGCCTCCCCACTCGGTTTGGTCTAGATTAGTACTCAACGTATGTAAAGAACCGAGAGTTTCCGGCGCCCAGCACTTTAGCCTACAAAGCAAAGAGACCTAGAATCTTATAGTGAAATCAGTTGGGGGGGGGGGGGGGAGTGTTCTTCAAATCAGATCCGTTAAAAGGATGCTTCCCAATGGAAATTTCATTGATTTTTCCCAAAGTTTGTCAAATATATCCCAAACATTGATATTTTAGCTTTATGCAAATGACAAAAAGGGTAAAAAAAAAAAACCCAAATGAAAAGCTACACGCACCTTTGTGGGGATGCCCACTGTGTATGATATATGTTTTGTAGTCCGTTTTGATTTGGTTTTGTGTTGGCGAGTTGACTGAGGTTTTATGTGGTATTCAAGAAATAATCATGGCGATAAGAAAGAAGGTGTGATCCAGTTAGACAGTAACGCAGTTCGGGTTTCGATCATGAATCTCCAAGCGCTTAACCTCTTTATGACGTTTGTCTATGGATATATGGTATGTAACAATTTAAAGGAAAATGAATAACCAAGAGCGAGAGAACTACATGCAACTTGTAATTATGAGAATTAGGCTGATGATTGACTCCGTGTCTGTTTATATGCTTACGGATGAGAAACTAGTACTTTATACATATATTTAAAAGAAAACAAAATGAAAAGATTTCGTGTCAGGAGAGTAATGAAAAGCTCGAGTTAGTAAATTCAAAAGAAGAAAAAGAAAGATACTAGGATCGTAATGATCTACAGTTTGCACTTTTAAGTTGAATGCATTCAATAGAAACCGTGAATGATCTTATATCATGGACTAGATATTGCTTTGTTGAAAATATGATATCTGTTAAAGTCTGTTCTTATGATAACGACATCCTTTTAATGATTTTACAAATAATTCTAAACACGAACATTGGCCCTCTTAATGTAAATTTCACACTCGTGGCACAGTATGCTTCAATGACGATCTATTAATTTTAGGAATAGGGGATACCAACATTTTGTATTAAATGTTTTACCTAGTAAAGGTTGGTCGATCTACAAAACTAGTCAAAAATGATACATTTAAGGTAAAACTTTCCACCGAAAGGGCGCTTCAACCCCAGGGTCCCCTATCTTAATGGGGGGGGGGGGGGGAAACAAAACGCTGAGATGATCGAGACAGAGGAGTTTGCATAGGTTAATCCCTCGAGATTTATCTTCAGTTTCTAAGGAAAATCTTATTTTTCTATCTTTTGTTTTACTATGATTATTGCCTTAAGTGATAAAATAATTAAGAATATTCCATCAATGAATGCTTCTCTGATGATTCCGAATGCTGGATATTCATATATTTAAGATAATATAGAAAATTTGCCTTATCGCTTTCGATAAAAACAGAGTCATACCCCGTAAAAACATTCGGAATGTTTCGTACTACTCCTCATTAAAGAAATGAGCATTATGTAAAACTAAAAGCGGACTTCATTTTCCAACGTATTCTTTTATATAAATCGAGATTGTTAACTTCCCATAATCCCCAGTAGCATTTAGATGTTCATGTATTCACCTCTACTTCTTTAATTCAGTACACTAAACCTTAAAGATTTGATGTCAGGGACAGGTAGCAACCTGAATCCAAATGTCATGCCAATTTTTTATTTTTTTTATTATTTTTTTTTATAGTTTCAGAAGTATTGTATGTAGTTTGAACATGACAGTTTTTCCGAGGTCTTGGATTTGTTTTCGAGGTCTGTCTATCCCCGAAATATGTAGGCCTCATATCAAAAACATTTCCTGTGAGTTTTTTACTATCCTTCATGTAAAGAGTACCTCCTGTTTAAAGAAATGAAACTAAATCGCCATCAGAACTATATATTTTTATTTATTATTTTGATAAATGCATTTGTTTTTTTGTTTTGGTTTTTTTGTTTTTTGTTTTTTTTGTTTTTGTTTTTGTTTTCGTAAGTAGATAAAAATTTTCAAATATAAACTTTGATCTGTACCATAAACATACTCTTGTGAAGGGATGAGAACACCTCCCTCTTTTCATCCTCAGTTTATATGAATGCAATAACAAATTTGTCTTAAATCGTTTTCTATTATTTATTGAGAGATCTTTGAAAGCCGTGGTCCTTTGTCAAAACCTGATCATTAAAGCGTAAAATCTTATTTTGCCTTTTGTCAAATGATTGATTTACGTTTAATCTGAATGGGAAGGTGGGATCAGTGACTTCATGCCGGAGGACTCCGGCTCGATTCTGGCTGTCGGCCCGGGGTATTCTAAAGTGATTTATCGACTTCTGTCTCTTGATATGTCCTCCGGATCAGATAGATAGTGTAAACCGAGACCCGGGAGTATAGTATACGTTGCCACGTGAAAGATCTCTAACTGCTTCGGGTGGGTTCGCAGCAAAGGACAAAATTATGAATCAATGTAGCGAGCAAGTGCCGCCACCATGTGATTGCAATAATCTTGGAATGTAGCAAATCAGTGACAAAATATACATTCAATTGTTAAATCGTGGATCATGTGATCGCCAGAGTTTGATCTTTAATGCGTTTAATCTGATTTTGACCTTGTCGGAGGAATAATTAATCTGCATACAATCGAGTATCCGCCTCTGATCTTAAGTCAAATCTTGATCTTCAACGTAGTAAAGGAGCCTCTTTTGAAAGAGCACTTTTGAAGAAATTTTCATTGATTACTCTGCAACAGTGGCAACTGTCAGAATCTAGGAAATATTTTAGACTCACAAAATACACTCTGGACTCTGGACTATTAACCTTTTTATCCAAACCCCGCAATGACCATGAAACAACATTGTACAAAATCAGAATTACAAAGTAGGAAAGTACAAATACTTACAAATCCTTCTTCATCACCTGATGTGGGAGGCAAGACGATCATGTTATTACCGTCAATATCCATCGCTTCTACCACAATTCCAAGGTTACGGGATGGATGCCGCACCCATGTCATCACGAGTCCAGTGATATCAAAATGATGCCATCCTTCAGAATTTCTCAAACCTCTCTTCCTCTTCATTATATAATTTCGTATGGGTGGACCTCCTCTTTTACCCGGACTAACCATAGAATACAGGTATATTTCTGTGATATTATTTGCCAACCTTGTCGAGGACGACCTTATATATACCCATATCAATGCTTTAGTAATCTCCTTATTGGTTAGTGACGGGATGTCGAAATATACTGCATTCGGTTCAAGCACTCCAGTGGACGCAGGAACTGAAATGAAAAGATAGGAATTTTACAGTGTTGTCCTTTGATAGTGATGGTTGGTTGGTTGGTTGATTCGTGTTTAACGTCGCTTTCAACAATTTATCAGTTATATCGCGACATGGTAGCAGGAGGTAACCAACCTCTTAAACATAGTGGCGCAACCCGGGAATCGAACCCGGATCTTTGGCGCCGCAAGCCTAGCGCTTAACCACTACACCAAGCCTACCCCTTAATAGTGATGTAAACATTTAAAACTTTCACAATAATTTTGGTGACATAGCCCCCATTGAGTAATTAAAATGAATATCGTCATCATGTCGAAATAGGAAAAATTCATAAAATAATGTGACTGACTTTTCAGTCTGTATGTCCTGATTTAATACAATCCGTCTTATTCTACGGAGGTTACCGCCGGGGTATTTGTTATCTACAAACACATTTTGACTTTTTGCGACTTGATGAAGCCATGTGGCCAAAACAACAATAACCAAAAAAAAAAAAAAAATTTTCGCGTTTTATTTGTATTTATTACATAGATATATGTACACACAAACATATATACTATATAAAGATCCTTTAAGAATAAGAAACCTATTATATAAAAACTTCAACAAATGACAGAAAAACATACTAAAAGCCAAATGCGTTTCATTATCTTTATACAGCCAGAGGGCTTACATTGTGTGCTATATTTATGCATTATGACCACTGATGGGAGAAGAGGCATACCTGTATTCCATGAAACGTTATCTAACCACTCCTTTGAACACATTTGTTGTGATTTTTTTTTTTCAAAATTAATGATATAGTATGAGTTGTAGAAATAAACATATGTTTTTGCATGTTTTCAATCCTTACACTTGTATTATTACATAAGGTGGTGTCAGCGGCTCCTAGGTGAAACATTTTCCGTGCAAGGAGCTAAAGGCATATCGATACGTGATGTTAATTTAATAGCAATATTTGACAGTCTTGGGTAACAGAAAGTGTGCAACTATCAAATATAAATAAATAATGCTATAGAGCATAAGATATGTCATTTATTGTTTAACAATTCTCTGTTAAATGTTTTATGATCTTTACTATAGGTGAAACACATTAAAAAGAATATGTAAATACGACTGACGCGCAAGAATACCATTACTTTCACGGTGTATAAAATACTTACGACAGACTCTACAACTGCATGCAGAGAGCTGTCAAAACGCTGTTCAATTTACAATAGAGCGTCTAAAGACAATGTCTATATATCTAAATACATGAAATATGTTCGATTAAAACTTTTTTTCGTATGGAAAAGATTTAATTTGTCGGAAGCATGTTGTGTTCCGGGCGAAGAGGTACATAGTTCGAGTTCCATTGTTGACATATCGTTGTCCTGCCTCTTAGTTAAGACAGTAAAAACTGAAATATAAATCATCCAATGCTGCCGGTGGGCTTGTTGCATAGATAGAAATTTCTGTGCGTTAGAATTGAAATAATCAAACAAATGAAAAACAATAGCATAAACTTCAGGTGTACCATTCTCTCAAATTACTCAAAAGAATTGAGAAATAAAGCTATCCCACTAAATTACTGCATATTGCACAGGTGATTAATGGCACATGAACACATAATCGGTCGCACTGCATAGCTTGAACAAAATCCGAAAACTGAAAGTGCCCAGTATCTTATATGTATACATAAAAGAAAACAAAGAATATATAGTATACGTATTCGGAAATGTCGCTGAGAAAATATTTTCCCTGGTGATGTTAAAGACAAAACGAGTAAATGAAAAATAAGAACTTTTTTCCTAGAAGTGAAGATTTGTTAACCCCTTGTATCTCCAACGCGCAATGCAAAGGTTCCAGTAACCGTGCATGGCATTACATTGGTCGTTACAATAGAATGGGGAACAAACTGATCGAGTTAGAAACAACCCTCAAAAATAGAATTAAAAAAACTAGATATAGTTATTTTAAAATCCCCATACCCATGATATCAATAGGGAATTATATAACAAATAAGAATGGCTCATTTTGTCACCAAATACAGTATTATATAAAAATTGGAAAAAAAGCCCCGAAATATTGACTACAATGGAAATTCTTATACATTGGATCTGTTCTAATGACTTACGATCGTTGCCATCGATTTATATGATTGAAAAAAAGATGTAACACGGAATAAGACTATTCCTCATATCGTGCACAATGTTTGATGATATCTTGAAGTCTATCGAGATGAAAAATGTATTGTCACAGCAAACTAACAGACAAAACTAATAGACACCAACTAAAGGAAAATAATAGTAGTATTCTTAGGCAAAATTAAAATCTGTATTTAAAAATGAAATTAAACTGAAACAAAAAACAATATATATGAAAAAGGAAAGTAAAAGATTCTACAACATGTTGTGCCCAACGCGGGGAAAAGTATTAGAAAAGTATTCCAAAATAACCTTAACTTTTAAAAAGATGAGTCAAAGAAAAATCATGTATGTAATAAAACAAATTTAATATGAAAGTGTGTCAAAAAAAAAATAAATCTTATTTTGAATTCAGTACTTTTTCTTGAAAATGTAGGTAGGCCAAAGAATTTTTGGTATTGAAGACGTAGTAAGTATGCCTTTACGTACCTATACTTGAGAATGTATTCCCAAAACGAAAATGTAAAACAAAAATACACACTCAGTGATAAAGTAAAGCAAGCGCGCTTACATTACGTGTATTGCAACGCATTCTCTGCTTCAGAATATTTTCCAAATTAAAATCAAACTGCAGAAACACCGAAGAGAAAATAAGCTTATAACTCTCTCCCTATTGCTACTTACCCTCTCGAGCGAAAGCGTATGTCCGTTCCGGCCTGCCGTACTCCTCTTCTTCATCCTCGATAATACTGCGATAAGAATACGGGGAGTCCGATTGAACATTTACATTATTTTCGAGCTCGTAACGTTCTCGTAATCTCTGGTATGATGGCACTTGGGGAACTCTACGGTCAGTTATATTAGGTAATCCTAAAACGTCTAAATTCAAAGCGCGTTTAATTTTGTTTTTTATCATTTCTATCCGACGACTTTTTTGTTGGTCAATATTGATGCAGTCCTGACAACGTCTTGCACTTCCGCCGTTGTTTGGCTCTACATTTAGTGCCAGGGCACTTCGAATTTGCGAATCGTTTACATTCTGGGTATCGTAATGCTGTTGAATTTCTTCAAATGTTGGTTGCTGTGCAATACTTTTAGAATTAACTAATAAAATATATAAATAAAACAAATTACACAACGATGTAAGTAAGGAATACATCTTGAACTTGGCAATCAGCTGATCGCGCTTCCTCAGTAGCGTTCCACATCAATGCTTACATGCGCCCTGCAGTAACACTTTATACCGTGTAAGTGGTCAAGCCAACGGCGTCATCCCCTCATAGCATTGGTCGCATGCTAACTGTCATTTAAAACAATTTACAAAACATTTTGAACGTCTCCTGTCAAACCGTATGCTACAGCAGATCTGCGTGCGATCAGCTGTTCCCTCATTGTTATATATATATCACTCACGCAGAAATGACCCCGGTAAGGAGGCATGCCAAACGAATCAGCTGTAATAATGTTTACTTTAAACAAGCTCCTTCCTTGCGTTCTCTATCGCTTTACTTTCTCGAAGGATTCAATAAATCTCTCTATGTACGCTTTTCAAAGCATGTCAGAGATTTAAAAACTATAATCATTAAAGCGTTTAAATGCAATTAGATTGTATCATAATGAAATCAATGCATAGAAGCTGTGACCGGCCTCTCTGCAATATTACATTTAAATGTCGACATATCCCGAAAGTCTAATATAAATGTGATTTACTTCATAAGACTTAAAAGTGCATTACTATGTACTACTTAGCAGTTGACATGTACTGTACTTACACATTGAAATAGAGTCGGGTTTATAAATAGCAACGTGCAACAAAATGACCCATAAATCAGTCAAACTTCTCAATAAATCAATTACTACAACACATAGATAGTTTCATTTGAATGAATAAATGATTCTATCGCACATCCTTACTCCAAGAACATCATCAACGTTGATACGTCTTAGGCATTTGCATGTTTTAATACATCATTATAAGATATAAATCATGTCGATGTTGAAACTGGACATCTTTATAGGCGTGTAGACTGTCTTGAATTTTAGTATCATATTCTATAGTGAAAATGTTGTATAAATCATATCAATACCAAACTATTCGAGGATATTGTATTCAATGTAGGAACTATTATATTAAACCTTGTCAGTATCAGGGTATTCATGGCGGTGATGATCTATGTATCATTTTATTGATATAACTCAGGTGAAACGTTTCCAATAATGTCAGATTTATACGACAGCGATACTTTATATTTTCATGTCGTTTTTCCCCTTTTGTGTATTATTATTATTATTATTATTATTATTATTATTATTATTATTATTATTATTATTATTGTAAGTAGTAGTAGTAGTAGTAGTGTGTTTATACTATTGCCCTTCACAGATAACTATCTAGATGTTTTATATACTCACTGCTATTTCTAGCGTAAATTATCTCGCATAAAACTTCATCTGATATGTTATAAAAAGGTACGTGTAACTTCAAGTATATGAATTGAATACATAATTTCTATGCATGAAAAAGAATTGATAAAACGATTTAAAACACTGCGTTATTTTTTTTTTCAAACATTTCAGTTCCGAGAATTGATTATATAAACAATGTAATTGATTTATTAACTTGAAAAATAAATAGTCCTATTATTTAATTTTTCAAATTTTGAGATTTTTGAATTTCATGCTATGTTGAGATAAATTGGACATTATCAGTGTGGGCATAGATGTACAGAGCTTGACTTGTGAAACAGTCAAACAGAGTTCGATTCCTGTCTGTCTCCATTCTGCACCAGTAGAATTTTTTTTTTCATGTGATAATATGACTGACAAAAAAATCTTGTATTTTCTATTTTGTATTCTTCGTTTTAGGAAATATGTGAAGGTACTCCACCAAATTGAAATATTACAGTCCTGGGTACAGCATGGAGTTTTAAATCCTGTAACTAATAATTCATTGTGTCACTGTAGGTTTCAAACTCTAAACTACAGAAATGATGGTGGTACAGAACTTTAAAATTCTACTGCTTTTAGACCACTGAGCAGATGATAGAGACAAACATCTGAACGATCATTGTGGATCCAGAGTGGTAGACCGGCGGTGTAGACGGTAGATCCACTCTGAGATTCGGCGAAAATGACTTTTCTTGTTATTTTTCGATGTAAAATAAATTGTTTTACTCAAACACACAAAAAATATATCCAATTCTCCGAAAATTCAATGGGGGTGGACCCCTCTCTACAAAATTTCAGTTGCCCAGATGGTCCTGGTTCGAATGTTGTACTACGCCAGTATGAAAAAGAAGTCATTAATCTCCGCCTTATACGTCTCGATCTGACCAGGAAATCATTGAATGCAATAGTTAAGTCCCATCAAGTAAATAATAATGGTGATTTTTTAGAGTTTATTTCTATACAGATTGAGTTATATCCCCATTCTTTTTCTATACTTGAATGTCTTAAATTCATTTATCAGATTATTTAAACTTTTCAAGAGTTCTACTCTCATGCAAACGAGGAAATAAAAGAATTGATTGAATTTCGTAGGTGGATTTTGTATAGAATCATGCAATGGCCTTGTATTGAATAATGCAGCGGCTGTTTGCTAGTATTTCAATTACATTCAATTCACAGCACTCTGCATTCGGCAAATTAACAGTTATTCTACTTAAAACGTCAAGTTTATTTGATCGCGCTTGTTCATTTACGTAGGAATAATTTAATGACTGCAATCTTGCATGCAATCTTCTTTTGATACCGAATTCGTAAAATGCATTTTGTACATGTCAATTCTATTTGGTTAATTTATCACATATGAATTCAATGGTGACTGACTCCCTCTTATCAAAAAGTACATTCATTAAGAGTACAGCGGGTTAAGTTAGGAGTTTTTGTATTGTTTCAAACTTTTACTTATTTTACAAAATGGATCATGAAATATTTTAAAGCATTTGTCTTGCATATATAAACCTCCAATATCCATGGTATTTTTAGTTGTAGATTTTATTTTGCGGTAGTTTGTTTTTGGTTTTGTTTGGGTTTGTTTTTTTTGGGGGGAGGGTTGTTTGTTTTGTGGCCTTTTGTTGTTTTCGGGTGGGGTTTTTTGGGGGAGGGGACTGTTTTGGTTCTTTTTAATAGTATCCTACAATTTCTTGGATGTAAATTAACATATTTTGAAAATAAATAAATAAAAAAAAAAACATGAGTCTTTTTGCTAGATCACAATGGAAGAGGCGAGGGGAGACAGGAAGTGTTTACCTCCCTCAGCCACTAGATTCGCCGACTTGTGTAATGGCCCGTTCGTTCGTTTGTGATTTTTTGGTTTGGGCTTCATACCAGAACTATTTTATCATTTCAGCGGTTGTTAAATTTTCGTTTTGATCCAGATGGCGGATTTCCGAATTATTTATGCAAAATAATATTGGGAAAATCCTTTTTTGTACTTTTTTATTCGGATACGACTATCATGCAGATACATTAGCATTATTATACTAAATTATGCCACATCCAGCTGAAAACGAACCAATTGCAGACAAATGTGAGAGAAAAGAAGAACAATTATAACAAATTTTTGAATTATTATTTTTGCAGTTTTCGATTAAAATTGCGTACATCTGGCATTTATTTTTAACGACTTAACAAAATTTATATTATGCATGCATAATAAAAATTGCCTAGATACTGAAGATTGATGTGATGAATGATTTTGGGTTTATTTTCGATACAGAATCTTTATATTGTCTTACATTTCGATTTACTGTAGTCATTTTAAGATAGTATGTTATCTGTGATAGATGTATAATAATTTCATGATGTCTGTCTGATCGTAGTTTATTGGATTGGTGTTACACATTTTCTGACCGAGTAGACATTTCAATAACACACTTCTATTTATCTTGTAACGGATATAGTTGATAACGATTTCATATCAAAGATGATGTTTTGATAGCGTTTTACATCGATCTGTATCTCGCACTAGGTACAGAAGTTCTCGATACCGACTTCGGTTCTGTATAATAGTTGTTTCTACCACGCTCTTCCCCCTTTAAACTAACATTACTTCAACATAAGATATACCGAAGTAGATCTGGACAGATTTATGTTTCCTAATAATAAGGGGTATAACCTACTCTTATTTCAACATTGTCAGCAAGAGCTCTTATTTAACAAGCGTAAATGCCGTAAAATTCACAGCTTTATAAAATGGGACGTGTAGTGAACATATTCCTGCCAAGGCTGTCAAAACTGACACTTATATAGAAGATAAAAATGAAAATATTCTCATAAATTGTTAGTTGATCTGTGTATATATCTGTATTCAGCTGTATTAAGAGTCCTGCTTATTGCTGGATGTACCTTTGGTTTGATCCACGTTTTTGCCTATTCATCATTTAGATTTTAATCTCCACGGTAGGAGATAATGAGGAAAACCTTTGTTATGCGTATTGTATCCCTTAAGCCAGTGTTGGTAACGCTTTTGTAGGAATCATAAGAAGAATGTGGTAACAACATTTCAAACGAATTTGTCGCACTCTAATTATTTCTATTCAGACATAATGTATAAAAGAATAAAAGGTTTACCCAATGCAAAGTATTATTACGCCAAACCGGGAAAATTAACTTCTTTGTCCTCATTTGAGGACTCTGTGGCAGAGTATAGAGTTTAGATTAAAATTAATAAGTTTTCATTTCATTGACATTTCCTCGTGCCATCCTACATTGCAATGGAGACCAAATTAAATGGAAACTTTAGATTGATAAATTAAAAAAAAAATAGTAAGTATCGCATTTCAAAGCACTTAAATCCATGTCCAAACACTAAGATTCTAAATGTTAATGGCATTCAGTTTCTGAGTATTACGTAATTTAACGTCTCAATTTATCGTAGGTGAAATTTGTCTTCATGATATATACAAATGACAAAATGTGTTGTTAAATCTATTTCACGTTGCATACTTAGAAATAATTCATGAAGAGATTTTTAGTGTACAGTTATATCGATGTTAACGCATCTGGCAATACGGTTAAGAGAAATATAGGGTTCATGCAGTTATTTTGTGCTTAAAAAATAATTGATGACCGAAATAAATGCAAAACTATTTGAAATCTTTATCAGAGACACATATACGTATGTCTCTGCCTTAACATACCAAATTTATCTTTAGAATCGATTCTTTATTTAATTTATATTATAAACAACTGACAAACCCCAAATGAAATTCCTCTTAAAATAGATTTAAATAAATTATCAAATGAATAATTAAATGAATAAGTAGGTAAATAAATAAATAAATAAATAAATAAATAAATTGATAAGAATACATATGAAATAAATAAGCAAAAAGAACACTCTAATACCATTTGATATTTGTTGCAAATACACGGTCGTTTATCGTTGAATGATATGACGATTTATTAAGGCTCTATTGCCAATCAATCATAAAGAAAATGTTTGATACGAGCAGAAACACGGTGAAAAATTACCGTTAGCACGTGCAGTGACAGCACCCGTGTTAACGGTCGATTATGACGATGATCACGCCGTTCACGATAACGTCAGTAATGTTACTGTTAGCCCTCGGGCATTTATCAGAAAAACAGATTATGTAGCGTTTGCTCAAATTCTGTAACTTGTGAAAATTAATGTTCCATCCATCATGTTTTCTACACAATGATATCATCGACAAAGAAAACGTAGTATCATGTGCTTGTCAAATATTATATAATTTCTTTTTTTATTATTGCGCGTCACAAAATTGTAACCATATCGTTAATATTTCTCGGGTTTTTATTTCCATTGTTTTACAAGTAGTTGTTGTTTTGTCAAAGATAATTATCCAGTGTGTTGTAAATCCAGAATTTTAATACGTGGTTAAGCATCGTAAACGCAAAAAAAAGAGAAAGCCTCCGTGTCGCGGGTTTCTCGGGCGATTTCTCGATATCGTTTTGATCATTTGATGGAGGACGGGGCGCAGGATGGACGGGAGAATTTGTTATGCTGAGTGTATAGGTTTTTATAGCTACAGTATTGTTGCACCTCTTGTATATACATGTACTTGCGTAAAGTTAAATAAACCATATTTATCTACATGGCGAATGAGAAATGCGTATCTAAAAGGGGTGTTGGTCGATTGATTTTCGTTTTACGTCGCTCCGCGATTATTTCACGCACATGGCATACAAAATTTAGACCTTTGCAACGGACCCACCCGAAGCAGTGAGGGATCTTTTACGTGCCACGCCTACCGTTACACGGGACCTCGGTTTTTACTGCCTCATCCGAAAGACAGAACACCAGTGCACCCAGGGCGGGAGTCGAACCCGGACCTCTCACGAGCCATGCATTTTATCCACTAGGCCACACCGGCTTAGAAGGGGTGGTGGTGATGGTGAAAATATGAGTGGAAAACTAGTACAAAAAACAGAAATCCATGTGGAGGGATGTCCCTTAATCGGCTATATATAAACAACACAAATGAAAAGTTATCTTCGTGCTGACGTGCGCTATTGTACTATGCATTCACCCCCAGCTTTTGTACTTACGTAATTTTAATGTCAGTGGTGATAAATTATTTCGCGGTTACATGAATAGAAAGGTAAATATATAGAAAGTAAATACAAATTTGAAGAGCGAGGGAGAATTAAATTCTGTAATCTGTTTACAAATTTATCCTTATATCTATCAATTAATTTTTAGCTTATGATAATTATTCTCTCGAAACGGCGTTGCAGGGGGATATCGTGCAGGTATCGTTTGTGTGTGGGCGCGTGCATGTGTGGGTACGTGCGTGCATGGGTGCATGCGTGTGTCTGTAACAAAACCTTGTAGATACTCTAGAAGTCACAGTTTTGGCCTTATTAATTTTGGGGTTTAAATGTCAAAGGTTAAAGTCACCATCATCATCATCATTCTCTTGGAATTAACCTTGAGTAATGATAATATGTCATATTCGAGATCAGATTCACTTGCATGATTGATGACTGAATTATCGCTTAATGCCATACCATGACCATTTGACATTATAATGGCGGCACCTGCATGGTGCTTGCTTCATTTTCTTTTCTTTTTTTTTTATTTATCTATACATCGAACGTATCCTAAGCATCCACTCAAAAGCAGGGAAGGAATTTGGCATGACCCTGCTATGGAATCTTGGTTTTGACAGTCAGTCCAAAAGATGGTCATCGGTGTGGCTCCAACGTGGGACCTCTAGGCCCAGAACCAAGCGTCCTACTGTTGGATTGATTGATTGATTGATTTTTGTTTAACGTCACACCACGAATATTTCACGTATATGGTGACGGCATCTGTCTGATAAGGGGCATACAAATTTTGACCTTTGCAACGGACCCACCCGAAACAGTGAGGGATCTTTAACGTGCCATGCATACTTCGACACGGGGCCTTGATTTTTACTGTCTCATCCGAAAGACAGAACACCGGCATGACCAGAGCGGGACTCGAACCCCGGCCTCCCGATCAGGAGTCCAGTGCGATACCACTAGGCCACGCAGGCTTCCTTACTGAGGCTCCCGAAATACCTACTGTCATTATCACTTCCTGTAGTCTTGCTTCCTCCGAGTCCTTTTCCCGGGATCGATTAAAGGGTCCTCCAATATAATGGCTGCTAAAGGATCCTTAACCGGTAAATACCGACCGCCGTACGCAGATCATATAACCCCTTATGACTTTAATTGACAAAACAATGAATGGAACATGCGATTTTAATATTTTTGACATTTTCTATAATTCAGAGTAATTTTTACCTCATTTTTAAAGAGTGAAAGTGCCAATCATTATGTTTTGATACGTCGTTTGCTACATTACATTCGGAAGAATTTATCACAGGCATTCGTCACATGCTTTGCTTCACATATTTACGAACTTCTTTCGTTCTCTCACACACAAATAAAACCCCATGAAGCCGTAAATAACATATAATGTAACATCTATCGTGACTCTATGCGGAATTTTCTACTTTTTACTCAATATCTCATCACTGACATAACAACCAATTAAACCATTTGATGTTAATAACGATTTTTATATTAAATAGGTGTAAAGTAAATTAAAATGATTAAAACTGTTATGAAAGAATTAATGAAACGATGTTTGTATCAACGAAAGAGGATAGGTTCGATAATGCATGATGTGCAATATTATAATCATATTATTACGAAGCCGTTTTCGTGCCATTTTAAAGAAGAAAACATCTTTTTTTTATCTCGTTCGAACGAGGAAAAATCTCTTTCGAACGAGAGAACGAGAAAAAATCTCTTTCTGACGAGAAACTATTATATACATGTATTTGAATTGATATATACAATGATACATTTATAAGTATTATAATAGCTATTAATTATAAATTATAAATTTAGAATTGAAATATAAACTGAATGGTACTGATATACAGTAAAACACTCATAATCATGCATTATTATTTCATTAATGATTAACATTCTTTGGTGAGGTTACTTAGCCAAATTAAGTTGATTCCAGTGGCTTAAAGCATAAATATAGAAGGGAGGAGATGAGGTTCCAAATCAAATGTTACAAACATACTTTTAGATCTGCCATTCGATACACTGATCGACCGAAATAATACGTATAATGTATTTTAACTAAATTCAGGCCAAACACAGGAGCACGATCAATATAGCTCTTGCTTATGTAATTATGTGAACGTTGAAACATCCGCTACCAAAGAAATTGTTGGAATATGTCAAAAGATTGATCAAAGTACGATATTCCATTTCTTTTATCGCTTAATAACACTTGCACTGTAGACTATGGTATATGATAATTTCTCGTTTGAACGAGAAAATTATCGCGTTCGAACGAGGGATCTTTTACGTGCCACGCTAACCGTGACACGGGGTCTCAGTTTTTATTCTCATTCACAAGACAGGTAGCATCCGACGGTATGGGAACCTCTCGGTCATAAGCGCAACACCCAACCTATTGTGCTACCCTGTGTCCCTGACTCAAAAATGGTCATGAAAGTTTGGTTTATTGCACGAGACCTATTGGATTCGTTGGTTGAATAGTTGGTGTTTTACGACGCTTTCAACAATATTTCGGTTATATCGCGACATGGAAGCAGGAGGTAAGCAACCTCTTAAACATAGTGGCGCAACCCGGGCAGCGAATCCGGATCGTAGCGCCGCAAGCCAAGCGCTTAACTACTATACTAAGCCTGCTCCTAAACCTATTAGAGAATGCTATACACCTAAATCTCAGGAAAGGAAGTAGAGTTAAATTTAGGCGATTGCATTGGTTGTCGTATTCAGTGCACTACAACCAGACGTTGAATATGACGCCCTTAAAGTAGATGGTATGCACTTGACCGAAAATTTTCCAGTGAACCATCTTTCAAATATAAAAGACACTACCCTTGAGGTGCTATAAGTTCAGAACTTGTGGTACCATTCAAAACGCTGCACACAAGAAATATGAAAGTCATATCTCTTACTCTTAAAATGAGAAGTTAAATATTCTAATTGCCCAAAGGTCAAGGTCAAAATATTGATTTTTTGAGAAAAAAATCTTATTACAAGAAGTTAAGGAGAGTTTTCAGTAAACACCCCACGCCATTCAACTTCACCAAGACATAAGCTATGATCATTCATCCCTTTTGTTTCCACGATATGACTTCATCTATCGAGATGAGGCATAATTCATGAACTGCGCGGATCCAGAGGGGTGCACCGGAGGTTTTGTCGCACCCTGAGATTAGGCAAAAATACTTTCGAGATGAAATAAAAATTTTACACACAACAATATGGTTGGACCCCTCTCTGAAAATTCATTGGGAATGGACCCCCTTCGACACAATTTCTGGATTTCCAGGTTCCTTTCATGGAATCTGTTTTTCTTTTTCAAATACAACATGACTGACATAAACTAAGTAGCTCTCATGCTAGCATGCCTGAGCAATGACCATTGGCCCTTCTTTGAATGACGCACTTATTTCTGACAGCCAAGTTCATTGCCAAATCGCTCCGATAGTTCGGATTCTCTGGCAAAATCACTGTGCTTGATAAAGTGATGGAAACGAATTTTTGCCGCATCTGATCTATTGTGGCACTTTCGTTCAAGAGCACTCTTCTCCCTGCAATTTATCTGATAGCTTTGACCCTCTTGATTTGTTTTATTACAGCTTTCATTAGTGAAAACGAATCAACATCGATCGGGAGCCAGGAATGTGCTAAATTTTCGTGTTTTTCAATACATTTCATTGTTATAATGTGTTCTTCATTCTGCGCGCCATTCAACGAATGTAAATCAAATCTTAATATAGTTCAGCATTTTATAGTTCAACATCGTGTATTCATTAAGAATAATCACTGATCTTATCCTGCTATTTTTTAAAACTATTTCTCAGTGTTTTTATTTTTCATGTTCCGCAACGTGTTTTCTTGAAATTTAACTTCATAACATTTTTATCTATTCAGACTTTTGCTATTATTATCATTATTATTTTTCATTCTTTGGTAATTCTTATTAACTTATTATTTTCGTTTACGGTTAATGTGTCCTTTTGAGATGAAAGAAATATGAAAACAAACAAGGCAAAAACATGAAATAAAAATACGTGTAGTCGAAAATCGTAGAGAGGAGATAAAATGTTTTGATTGTTTGTTCATGTAGGCCTATTTACTTATTTTATCATTTGTTTAATTTAACGATTAAGTTTTTTCTTTGGGAGGGGGATGCAATTTCCTCTGCCACTTAGTTGCCACAATATGGCCGAAATAATTCTAGAGTTTTAGCAACAATAGATGTTTATTTATTCGTTTTGTTTCAGTTATGAAACTGAAGTGAAGAAGTATAAACCACTTTAGAAATCGTATTCCAGTGCACACACACCACTGGTACATTGGAAATATTGCGTTTTATTCCAATTTTTTCCCATTTATTTTCATATCGTAATTTTTATAACAAAGTATTTTGTTTATGTTTACTAACAATTCACCTCATTTCTCTGCATAGCTTTTCAAGGTCAAACACATTCTGTAAATAGTTCATATTACATCTTGCTGTGATAAATTTGTTTATTTGTTGATTTTGTGGTTTTTCTGCCTCTATTACGCATCATTATGCTATGTTTAAAATGTTCCACTTTCTAATTTTACCAGAAAGTAGGCGAAAGTTGAAAAAACATGATCATTTGGGTATATAAGATTATAAGATTCTTTTATTAGGCTGCTATGAAAGATACATCAGTTACACCCGAGGGGGTCTCAAAATCAAGTAAAACCAGAGGCTTGCCGAGGATTTTGCATGATTTTGAGACCCCGAGGATGTAACAGATGCATCTTTCATAGCAGACTATAAAAGAGTATTTTTCTCTCATATTTTGGACCGAATATTGAATTTCCAAAAAAAAGTCGTAAAATACACAACTTTATCGAATCAGGAAAATTTTGTCATATTCGTATCCAGCTTCCTCGAAAATGGTTAGTCTCTTTGCCTTAAAGATGTAAAACAAAGTAGAAAAAGGAGTTTTTAATTGACGTTTTATTAAGACGTCACATGGTATGTAATACACATAAATATCACATAGCTGTATTACTTGGGCCTGCTCTATATCATATACGCAGATATGAGAGAAAGCAGTGTTACTACAATACGTACATGTATTATTACATTATTTTATTAAAAGAGTATTCTAAATGCGAAGCATATAATTTAAAACCGCGGATCCCCCCTCCCCCTTGCATGCACCCCTCTCTGCTCTAGTCTACATTGGGTTCATGCTTGTACATCTATCAACGAACAGCTACGCTACAGATAGAAATCAGTGGATATTGTTTTTTAATTTTAAAAATGATTATAGTAATAAAAAAGATAAGATCCAAAAAACAAGAAATTCATAGAATTTAACTGTTCTCCTAACCACAAATTCGAAGGATGGAGATATGGTGGGGACATTTACTTTGTCAAAGTATATTCGTTATTTTGCAGTTCCTCCTGTATTATTATTTATCATGAAATATCGATGTCCCAGTTTTCAGTCAGTGCATCTACTTTCACTATGATAAGAGTTTGTAAATTACTTAAAACCAAAGAGAAATTCATTTCAGCATGGCCCTGCTTTTATGTGAGGTTCTGGCTCTTCCTCCGAGGTCGGTTTTGGTGATTTTGTTCAAGTATTTACCACAAATTCAGCCCTGAGCATCACTTAGGACTAGTAAGTTAAGAAATAGATTGATACTTGTATCTGTGTTTTTGAAATTATTATGAATATAGCCATCTTCTATCTACCTTGGTATTGTTTTGAATGAAAAAGAAATGTATAGAAGCAGTCTATGCCAAAAAAGGACATTTTTCTGTTCCTTTTGGTCGTGATCGAGTTGAACAATCATGATAAATTATCAAGCGTTTTCATGACATTTAAAATTAACACAACATGGAGATTATTTTACTTATACGGTGGCTGCTTCTGTCGTCTACCATCTGAAATCTTAAAATTTTGTCCCATCCTTATCAGCGAGAAATTTTTTCATGCCAATGTATGTACTATGACACGAGAATTCAGTCTCATCCAAAGGATACACACAGAAAGACAAAACATACATCCGGGTCTTGACATGTAGTGCGATACCACAGTAAAACAACCTGCACCTTAAACGAATTGATGATTTATTGATGTGTTACTGTTTTATTACATGTATTTCCAATTTCACAGTTTGTTCCTTGAGCATCACTGAAGAGACATAAGTTGTCGAAAAGCGCTTACGGTGCACCAAATTAATTTACGTACATAATTATGTTCTAATATGTATTATATCCCTCCATAATTATTTCACGTGTATAGTGACGGCATCAGCCTGTTGCAATGTAGAGAAATTTACACCTTTGCAACACACCCACCTGAAGCAGTGATGGATTTTAGCTTGCCTGAGCCAAAGGCTCGAGTGAGCTATTGTCTAAGAGTGTCGTGTGACATCCGTCCGTCGTCCATCGTCGTAAACTTTTCACATTTTCGACTTCTTCAGAACCACTACAAGGATTTTTATGACACTTTATATGCATAACGTATTCATGATCCCCTTCCCGGTATTTTTTTTGTCCGGATTGATCAACAGGTGGAGCCACCACGGACAAAAAGTAGGTTACAGAGGGTACGCTCCTTTGAGAAACTTCTTATTCAGAACTGCTGCTTAAAGAGTTAAACCGAATGCATAGGAATGGTCTAAAGAGATGTGTGAAGAAGGGTTTCTGTTTTTATGTATGTTTTTGGTTCTCACAAAATAAAAATTTTGACGTTCTTATTTTTTTTTTTGTTTTGTTTTGGATTTAGTGATTTCAATGCAAAAAGTGCAATTTTTCCCCTTTAGGTGAAAATGGTGTTTTAATTTGGTTTTTTTTTATCATAATTTTGGTAAAGAACGTTATTGATAAGATAATTTTGGATTTTTTTATGAATATTTTAAGACTGTCATAATAAATTGTGGGGGGGGGGGGGGGGGGAGGGGAATGTGTATTCGTTTACATTTTTAACTTCTTCAGAACCACTTGAATGATTTTTATGAAACTTGTTAAGAATGAAGTATTAATGGTCCCCCGACAAGTGGTGCCAAAGCAAACAAAATAGTTCGCAGAGGGTATCCTCCTTTGACAAACTTATTATTTCGACCAGCTGCATACAGAGACAAATCATTTGCTTAGGAATCATCTAGAAGCTTGTGTGAAGAAGTGCTGTTGTTTTGGTTCCATTCTGAAATCAAATTTTGACGTTTTACGTCTTCCTGGACTTTATAGTGATTTCAATGCAAACAAGTGTCATTTTCATGCTTTAAGGGACAATGTTGCTTTAATTTGGCTTCTATTAATAATAGTTATGGTAAGAAATATAATTGTGAAAAAATTGTCAATATCTTAAATTTTGGACTTTTTTATGAATTTTTGAAGACAACTTGAAAAATGGGGGGAATGGGGAGGGATCTACAAATTTTTCAAGCTGTTAGTTGAGTAAGCAAATTGTGTTCAGCTGAGCGATATAGGCGCACTTGGGCCTCTTGTTTATATGCCACGTCCACCGTGACACTGCACCTCGGTTTATACGCCGGTCATAGACGGGACGTATTATGGTATGGCAATATCCATCTGTCTGTCTGAACGTGATGGGACGCCATAACGTGAACAAACATCAGTAATTTTCATGAAACGTATTCAGAATGCTCAAATAACAGAGAGGAAGAACCCTTTCGATTTTGGAAAAAAATCTGCCCTGTCGTTACGGAGTTAATGGATTGATTTTTATACGTCCGTTGTCCGTCCGTCCGAGTTCATGTTTTCCGGACTTTTCCTTCGGTCTTTCAAGGTATTGATTTGAAACTTGGCATATGGCTTTATATCAATGAGGGTAAGTACCAGTCTGCATTTTGGTTTTGCCAGAGTTATGACCCTTCAAGTATTTCACAATTTTTCGAACTTTTTCTTCAGTCTTTCAAGGTATTGGATTGAAACTTGGCATGTAACTTTATGTCAATGAGGATAAGTACCAGTTCGCATTCCGGTATGATGGACTTGGCTTCACAGATTTGTGGCCCTTGAACTTAGATTTTTTCATTTATAGCATAATGGCAGTTTCTATGGGATATAATAACTTCAGTAATCATGAATTGATTTTCATAAAACTTATACAGAATACTCTGATAAAATAAAAGAATATGCCTTTCGATTTCGAAAATATCCCCTTTGTCAGTACAGGGTCTTTGATTTTTTTTTTTGTAAAAATGTTAGAAAATTATTATTAAAAATTCCTTTTTACCTCAATCTTTTTCAAATTTAAATTTGTGCTAGAATTATACATAAACTTTAAAATAACTATATATTACCGGTTTTTATTTCCTCTGTATTCTAACATTTTTGACGTAGAAAAAAAGGGGGGGGGGTGTTAATTCTTCTCCTGGCCATAACTTCTTGCTGCCTTTTAGGTTTCAAAAGCATGTATTATCTTGAGTCCTGAATAATTCCGGGAGGGGGGCTCCACACTTTAATTTTTTTCCCGTTTATCTAAGCGACGGGCGCGTTATGCCACGTAAGGCGGTGCTCTTGTTGACATTGAAAGGGGAATGGCACTTTCTATGGGACGCGATAACTTTAGTAAACATTTGTGGTTTTTCATTAAACTAATACATAATGCTGAAATAATGTAGCGGAAGAGCCCTTTCGATTTTTTAAAAGAAAATTCGTATTGTCGTTACAGAATTATGGGACTTTGATTTTGATTTTTGTTTCATACATAGAATAATGGCAGTTTATATGAGACACAATAACTTTAGTAATAGTGAATAGATTTTCATAAAACTTACACAGAATACTCTGATAAAATAAAAGAAGATGCCTTTTGATTTTTAATATCCCCTTTGTCGGTACAGAGTTATGGGTCTTTTTTTCTTTTTCATACTAGTTTTCCTCTGGTTAGAGTGATATACTCGGTATGCGTACCGGACAAGGTTAAAACTGATGATGGCAATATTTACAGTTAAAAAGTTAAAAACTTTGATTTGGGTCTTTGATTTTTCTTTATTGTGAAATTATAAGAAATTCATTTCTCACTCCAACTCTTTAAAATTTAAATTGGTGTTAAAATTATGTATGAACTTTAATATATATTACAGGTTTTTATTTCTTCTACACTCTAACATTTTTGACATGGAAGACCAAAAAAAAAAGGAGGGGGTTAAATTCTTCTCTTTGTCACAACTTCTTGCTGCCATCATGGATTTGCATAATATTTCACAGGGTTGCTGACCAGGGCCGAAGCGTGTGTTATCTTGAAGTCCTGAATAATAGGCAAGGAAGGATATTTCCATACTTTCAAATTCCATCCCTTCAAACTAAGCGATGGGAGTATTGTGCCACGATAGCCGTTGCTTTTGCCTTTTGTTAATGTCTCATTCGAAATGCAGGACACCGGTGTGTCCATGGCCGGAGTCAAGGCTGAGACCTCTCGGTCACGAGCCAAGCACGTCATCCTATGAGCCACGACCGTATACGAAGTGTGTACGAGAATATATACACTCTGCATTATGAATTAATAATAAAATATGATTGTTTTCCGCGGTATGTCGTAACACTGACAACAGTATTCATATAATCATTGCAGAACGTAACTCTGTCATATAATAATAGAATGTTATAGTGAGACTCTCTCATATAATAATAGAATATTATAGTGACCTTAGTATTGTATAATACTACACTCTTAGCACTTGGGTATAGTCACATTGATAGGAATGTAGGTTTCTAGGTCTTGCTATCATAATTACGACAATCTGTTGCTTTATTTGCGTTGAATACATGTTGTGCTATTGTTGGTACGTTCTGTTATATTTATATATTCGTAGATAATGAAGCGGTTGTCACTTCTATGTGTACCAGTACCCCTTGGCGTTTAAATGACATTCGCTTTCTTGTTAAGTCAACAACATTCCTGTTGCTGCTCAACCCGAGAACTGGTCAGAACATAGTAATTCCTTTTTCCATAGGGTCCCATGTTAAATTGCCAAACTTTCATCAAGATTTACACAAATCTCTACATCTTAGCTTTATATAACGCACATATCAAAATGTTTTTAGTCCTTCTTCGATCAGAATTTTAACAGTTGACTATAGATCAGCCACCTTAATTTCGAGAAAATCCTACTGGAAGGGGTCACTCCCTAAAACTTGCGAAATTTCAAATATAAACAACAACATATTCAGGTCATAAAATCTTTACATGAACGAAATGAGATTAAAATTCATGATTTTACAGAAGAAGCAATTTTTATTTATAGACTGATCAAATAATTTTATCCATTCAGAGCCCCTGATACGTTGAAATAATAGTCTCTCTCTCCCCACAGAAGATCCGCCAATCACACGCCTCGTTAATAACCATTCTTTGATCAATGGGACTATTTTACTGTACGCAACTGTTATGAGTTTTACACATTGCAGCATTTTTTATGAGTAAAGGCGGTAAGATACCGAATGCATGAGGGGGTATGACTTTGGTTTTATCCTAAGCCATAATGCAAATTTTCCGTATTTTTTTTTTTACAAATCCTGTTATAAATATTTTGAAATCCACATTTGAATTCAATGAAGAAGTATACTTAGATTATATATATTTCATTATTTTCTCATTTAAGATAATAATAATGGTAAAACAAAAGAAAAAAAAAATAAGATTTTACTTAGAAACTGAAGATAAATCCCGAGGAGTATACCTCATAATAAATCACGAATTTGGATCATCTAAGCGTTTGTAAAAAATTCCCGATTGGACGGCGTTGCAAGAAATCGAAACGTCGTTGTAACAAATACTTTAATAAAAGTCAGTTCTGAAGATGGCCACTCTTACATTCATCATTAACCTAAGAGTTCTTACACCGATGTTCAGCTGTTTTGCGTCTTTGACACTTTCTTTATAATGTAAGTCCATGAAAATCTCATACATGCTGTGTTCATCTATTTGTTTTATTTGTATGTTGTGGGTATTCGTGGCGGGCGTGGCTAACCAAACAGGAGAGCTTACTTCTCCTGGACACTTGGTCTCATGTCTCACTTCCAGTGGTCGATGTAAATCCACCGAGGCACATTGTTGTAAGCGCCTCAATGATAACGCATTAGTAACCATTCTTTCGATATTAGCTTTAGAGCCCGCTTTTTTATAATTAGTATCCTCGGAAAAGGTCTGGGCTTTACAGAAAGTTTCATTTGGTAAGGGAGCAACCATTTGATTTTTTATTGGGGGGGGGGGGGGGGGGGGGTGGCAAAAAAAAGTTCGGCTCAAATTTTGGGGAAAAAAAAAATAATCCGCCGGTGAAAGTCTTCCTGCCCCCCTCCCCCCACCCCTTCCGTACAAATCAAATGGTTGTTCCCTAAGGTAAGTGTTTTGTATTGAGCTTTCTCGTTAATGTCATTGACTAACAATTAACCTCCCCTTGGTTTCAGTCAATAATATACAGTTTGCTTCCTCTGTACATGTCTACAATTTGCAGTAAGCTTTCTTGGTATAAATTGTGGCTCTAGATTAAGCTCTCTTGATCATGTGCAACACTTTATATTAAGTTTTATCGGTAAAGACCAAGATCTTACAATTTGCTTTCTCGGTATAGGTCACGACCTAACAATATGCCACCTTGGTTAAGGCTACGGTTTTACAAAAGCCTCCTTTGTAATTATATATGTCAGCATGTTGAATCGCTTTACAGTGGGTTTTCTGCCGCTTAATTTCCCAGTTTTCCTTTCTTAAACATTTTTAATACTTTCATATCTGCAGTTAAACAACAGAGTGGGCAAATTTTCATCAGGTTACTTAGGTTGCCGTTTGATGACCATTTATTTATTTAGCGATTTATGTATTAATTCATTTATTCATTTATATATATATATATATATATATATATATATATATATATATATATATATATATATATATATATTTATATATATATATATTTATATATTTATTTATTTATTTATTTATTTATTTATTTATTTTTATCATTATTATTATTGTTGTTGTTGTTGTATTTAATTTTTTTTTAAATTTCGGTTACCGTGTAAGTTCGAAATTCCAAACGCTCTAGATTTCGAATGTATGAAATTTGTTTATGCGATTCTTTTGAGTTAATGTTAAGCCATACCCGTAGGTCTCTATTCTGTGTACTTTCTGGATTCTCGTGCAGGCACATGATTTGAACCTCAGACCTTTGGTTTGTTAGTAGAACATTCAACAGGTGTGCATTTCGGCTTATTGTCCTTTTACGGGACAATACTACGTGTGTATGACATTTTAGTACTTGCAATGACAATGATAGGCTATAGCATTTGCGGTGTAATATCAAAATAGAGTCCTGGAATCTTGGAATTTGACCTTTTGACCTTTCTGTTACTCTTCAAGACATGACTTTTATCACTTGAATTAGGAACGTATTGGTCAGGTGGCAATTTAAGTTGGAATATACATTACTGAGTTACAAAAATGTCAGTCTTCTAAATCAATTTGTAACGTGAAACGAAACTGATTGTTTTGGCATCCCATATCCATTATGTTACAAGCATCTGGGAAACATTCATCTTCAGTTACAAAAAGCCCCTTAAAATGATGGGTATGAAAATAAAGCATTATCACAAACATCTGTAGAACGTAGTGTTTTCATGTCTTTGTTAAGATATGATGGAGTAGATTTCACTCAAGAAATTTACACCTATATATATTAACATTTGCATTCATTATAAAGGTATAAATCACATGTTCATGGAAGCAAGTAGGAGAAAAGGAACAGATCTCGTTTGCCATACGATCCTGACTGGGGATACATGAGTCCTCAATAGAGAAGTGTGTTTGTCTTCTTTTTATTTGTGTATGAATAATTGTGTATTCTGAAACCCAAATAAATAGCTGACAGGATTTTTGAGTTTTGACAGAAACTATATCATTTACATAGACTAGCGGCTATGACCTGGTCACGATAATGGTCTTACTACAGTGATAAATGGATCTATTTAAGATAGATTAGAAATCATGAAGTAAAGGACATAACCAGGCTCTAATCATCACGGAAATAACAATATCAATGCCACCTTATGTCGCCCATGCCTTTATTTTGCATTATATTTTAACATAATGATTAACACTTTATCCTTTCCGGTACTAATGATAGAACTGATATTTTTCGGACAATCATATATACACGTCCGTCTGTCTGTTCAGTCTTAACTCTGTAATATGAAGATCGAAATCATATCGTCCGTCTGTCTGTCATTAATCTTGAAATCAGCTGTGCACTACGTTACCTTCATGTCAGTCATATACTACTAGTATTTAACTGTTCATGCCTTTTGTAAACTGAAGTACATTCACTGTATACATGGACAATGGTTACGCAGACAGACGGACAGTCGTGATATTGATATTGGAAGTAAATGTATGTAAGTGTATTTTTCAGTGTTTATTTACCATGGTATCAACAATAATACAATATTATACAGTCCGTCTGTTTTTCTTTCTTATTCTGAACTATACTCTCCAATGTTCATAAAATAAATAAATAAATAAATAGATATTAAAAAATCTGTGTACTACTAGTTTGTTCCCCCTAATGACGTTGTTAACAGTGTCAAATGAACGTTACTAGCCAGTCTGTCCTATATTGACGACGATATCCAATTCGTACTGAATCGCTCAGAAATCTCCTCTTATTATGGTAGCTATACATCGGATAGATCTCTAAAATCTATGTGCAAAATAAATCTTCAGTGTCCTTCCTTATCAAGGAAGAGAGCTGACAAACTGTCAAACATCTCAATTGGTAGGCCGGTAGCGCAGTGTTTGCGAAATTCACCAAACCGACAAAAATTTCTGGTAAAAAACGTATCGGTCTGGTAAAACTTTCACTATTGTTTCATTCAAATACGAAGCTTTACCAGGCAAGTTTCTGGTAAAACTTTTAAGTAGGTACCGCACATACTGGTAGCATGTATAGCTAGAGTCATGGTTTTTCCGGATTCGAAGCCACATGTCCTATGAAACGGTAAAACCGAGGTCCCACGTCACAGTAGAAGTTGGCACGTGAAAGATCCCTCCCTGCATCGGATGTGGCTGTTGTAAGTGATCGAAATATTTGTGCAATCGATTAGGCAGTCACGGTCAATACTTTTTAAAGTGAAATAGTATTGCGACGGAGATATATAGGCGACTTTAGCACCCTCGCAAGACAGCTAACTTTTCTGGTGTAATGGAAACCTAAAAGCGAGTTATCACACTTGCAAGAGAGCCATCTTTTCTGCTGTGATGGAGACATATAGGCCAGTTAAAACCCTCACAAGAAAGCTAGCTTTGCTGATGTAACGGAGACATAAGTGAGTTTAACAAACTCGCAAGAGCTAGCTTTTGTGATGTGATGGATACATATAAATAAGTTTGATATTGTCGCAAGAGAGGTTGCTTTTCTGGCGATGTGTTTTTCACCGAGCCTTTTTGCAAGCTAAACAAAGCCGAGCTCGGTCGATGATGGAATGAGTGACTCGCTGAGAAGTTGCATTTGGTGGCAGGATATTGAATCTGGCATCTGAGTGACCGATCTCCTGGTCATCCAATGCGGTTGGCCAGTTGGCATGGTGTTCTAGCCATTGTAGACTGTCTTCATTGAGTGGTTGTCTACTGTAGGAGGTGGTCACTTGTTGTCCAGAGGAATACACAGCCCTAAGCTTCGAGATGAAACTTCCCTGAAAACAGTGAAAAGGGGACAATGTGACGGAGACATATAAGCGAGTTTAACACCTTAACTGGTGAGTTAGATTCTATAGCGACATGGTTTTCCTCACCCAGTAAGGGACACCTCGTTTGAATGGATGCCCCGCCGACACGTTACAACATGGGCGAATTTAAAGCGACAGTCAAAGAGTAGTAATCATATATTCGTACTCATATATTTCTAGGAGAATTGCGACACGTATATTAAATATTGTTTGCACATTGATGTACAGGTCTCTTGTTTGTCTGTTTGTCCATCTGTATATTATCAATTTTCACCTTTAATGATCGAAATTTCCGTGTTTTGATATGTATGCTCCTCTAATTAGACCTTTTTATATAAGGTCAAGGTCACGGAAATATCTGAGAAACGTGCTTATACTTTTAAATTATCACAACAGCATAATCTATTTGGATTAAGATTTTCAAAAATGTAAGTCACATTGTAAACGTAAAACAGTTGCCACTTAAATCAACATACCCTTACAGTTTAATTGTCTTTAAAACAATCATAGTGTCTTCGCAATTACTCGATTTCTTTGACGTTTATTCGAAAAGTATTTACAACTTTGTTTTATAATTGATTTAACAAATAATTGGTTTATCTATTTATTCACTTATCAATCCATTTATTTATCTATTATTTTCTTATTTCCATACGTGCGTCGTTAGACAGGGTGTGGTATGTTATATTGCTGTCTGTGTGTTCAAAGCCATTTTATTCGAATTAAGCTGTGGGGTGTGCTTCAAGTTCAACTCCGTGTGTATGTTGACTATGAGAGCTTACAAACGAGCCTCTGTTTCACACAATTGATTCCTTATTAGCTTGCCTGGACAAATATGCGGGGAGCTAATGCCATACACCCGTTTGAAAAACTTTAATCTGGACAATAAATTTGTAACAAGAAGGGATCAGACTTAGATGTTTCATAATTAGATTCCTCACGATTAGAGCTTTCATTTAGTGCCATCAAGTTTGACCTCATGACCTTGACCTTGGACTTTGAGCTACTTTTCAAAAACGTAAATCTGAATCTTTCGATCCATTAGAGAAAGGACTTTGATGTTTGACTTGTAAATACTCATGGCCAAATGTCTCATTTGGTGCAATCACTTTTGACGTTGTGACCTTGACCTTGGACTTTGACTTTTCAAAAATTTTAACCTGGACTTTATCTTTTGAACCGTCAGAGATAGAACTTTGATATTCCACATGTAGATTCTTTATGACAAAACTTCCTCATGATCTTGACCTTAGACTTTGACTTACTTTTCAAAAACTTTAACCTGGGCTACATCTTTTGAACCATGAAAGATAGGATTTTAATATTTCACATATATATTTTTATGACCCAAACGTTTAATTGTTGCCATCATTTTTACCTCGTCACCTTGACATTGGCCGTTGACCTACTTTTGAGAAACTTTAACTTTGGATTTATCTTTTCATCCATTACAAATAGGGCTTTGTTATTTCACATGTAGATTCCTTATAACCAGAACTTTCATTTGGTGACATCATTTTTTAGCTCGTGACCTTGACTTTAGACCTTCACCTAATTTTCAAATATTTGACTATATCTATTCAACCATTAGAGAGGGACCTTTGATATTTCACATGCAGATTCCTTATGACAGTAACTTTCATTAGTGCCATTACTTTTGGCCATGAACTTTGACCTTTTCAAGAACTTTATTTTGGGTTTTTTATCCTTTGAACTGTTAGAGATAGGGCTTTGATATTTCCTGTGTAAATTCCTTATGACTAAAGTTTTCATTTGTGACATCGCTTTTGACTTCGTGACCTTGACTTTGAACTTTTACTTTTCAAAACACAGTACAGATTTATCAAACTTTGCTTTTTATGTCTATGAGATGATTATGACCCCAACCGACGAGCTACATATGTATGTTGTCTTCTGACAGCTCTTGTTAAAGTTTTACTGCCTTTTAGTTAGAATTACATTGCACTTTGTAAAAGTTGCTCTCCTGATTTCAGTGGAAGGGCGTTTTTTGCAACGTAGGCGTTGCTCTTGTTAAATCTTTTATGTTTACTTATTTACGTTCCTTCAAATGTATTTCAGGTCTTTGTGAGGACTGCTGCGAGCTGTACCTATTCAGCTCACATGCCAAACCCACCCCCAAGTATGATACTTCCAATCACGTATCAAATGGATTCGAAACAAAGGCTGTCATTAATAGTTATTTTCATGCAATACTTTGTCTGCAGAGCTTTAACATTGGTCGTTACTTTTGAACGGCTTTGGTGTTTTGCATGCGTATTCTTGGTGACAAGACCATTTTATCAATTTTTACAGTTTGACATTGTAACCTTCACATTTCTTTATTCAAACTATTTTTAACCAAAACCGTCTAGGCGTGGATACAAGGTGGAGTGATAAATATCCTAGAGTGTACCTTCCTTTGATAAACTGCAAACTGACTGCAAATATCAACAAACTGGATGCGTAAGAGTGGTTTAGAAGAAACCTCTTATGTAGTGTTGTGTTTGCTTTCATTCTAAATTTCAAAATTTTGCCACTTTCTTTGCATCTTTCCGAATGTTTTAGTACATACATGTACTGGTAAAGAACTGGAGTGCAAAAGTAATATAATTGTTTTGGGTTTTTTCCTGAATTCGAAACGTGAAAAAGGGAGGAGGTTGAGCTAGTTATTTGTTATGATGAGCTCTGACAGATTTCCCCTAAGGTATGTGAAAGTTCCTGTGAAATTCGGTATGAATGAAGTACTTATGGTCCCCTCCAAATCTTTCTTCTCTGATAAACTTTTTCTTCCCACCATCTGCACAGAAAAATGGAGCAAATGCATCAGAACTGAACGATCTAAAAATCGGCCTCTTAAGCGCTGTTCTTTTCAGTTTCATTCCAAATAGGATTTTTTTATTCTTTTTTTTTAATTCTCACTGAACTTTGTCATTCTGGCACATTTTCGGCTTATTTCTTTGATATTCTTATTGCAGATAATGCATTTTGTTTAACGTTTTCCAGATTATATGTGTGTGTGTGGTGGTGGTGGTGGGGGGATGTTCATTGAAAGAAGACGGTGGTGATTTACAGATTTCTTTTCAGTTATAATGTTAAAATAAATAAATAAATAAATAAATAAATAAATAAATAAATAAATAAATACCGATTGATTGACTCTGTGTTGTTTTACGTGACTCCATGATTATTTCACCAATGTGGTGATGGCATCCGTCTGATACATCACATACAAATTTATACCTTTGCAACGGATCCACCTGAGGCATTGAGGGATATTTTACGTACCATGCCTACCGTTACAAGGGACCTCAGCCTTCAACGTCTCATCTTAAAGATAAGACACCAGTTTACCCATGGCGGGAGTCGAACCCAGAACCACTCGGTCACGTATTGAAAATGATAATAATAGAAAAAGGAGGAGTATACAGCACAACCATTTATCTTTGTTCACCACAACGACTCTGAAAGAATTAAATGAATGAAACAAGTATATGTGTATCGCTATGATAAGTAACGAATAGATTGTTTTATAATACTGTATATTCGAATTGCATTTAATTAAGTTGATTTATCTGCCCCTTTTTATTCAGGTCGTCAGGGGAAGTGGAAAAGAGTGGTACAAGGTTTTGTAATTTGTATTTTTTTCAGTTTACTTTTCTCATTTGTATGATCAATTGACCATGGTCAGACATGATCATTGAAGTAGCCAGTCATCTTTAAATACCTCACCGCGATATGTAGAAAGAGAATTCTTGTCAGGGACAGAAAATTCGCCTTATCAAATAGACTAGACATATGCCTTCTTCGAGATATTTGCTGTTTACATACATACTTGGTGCCTACATTTGAAAATACCATTGGTTTTCATGTCTCGAATTTACAATTTATTGGACTTAAATCTGTTTAGTCATTGCCATCAACGAGACATATATACATATATAGATAAATGACTATATTTAGGTTAAATGACAAGGAGTGGTCATCTAAGATGTGATAAACGATATGTACTCAGGAATTTTCTTGAGTTATCCGATCTTTGATGTCCTTGGACTTCTGGACAACGTACTTGTTTATGAGAAAACTTTTGTTTTGACAGGGCGTGGGTCTTTCTTCTGTTCGGTTAAAATTTTTATATTTGTGTCCTATGACATATTTGAAATATTCTGATATTTAGATATGCATAATGCATATTTAAATATCAGAATATTTCAAATATGTCATAGGACATTTGGACGAAATTTATTAAATAGTGTCATAAATACCCGAAGAATGTAAACAACAACTACCTGAGATTGTAGATAATTAATTAGCCGAATGATATACTGACAGTATAAGAAACAACTTCTGAATTAATCGTACAATTTCAAAACTTTTAAATTCGCACAATTTTCACTTTAAACATGCCGAGAGACCTATCGAATGTAATAATTTCATTAAGATTGTGTTAGTAATTTATTCCTTTTTGTTTTTAATATTTATCTGTTTATTCATTTTTGTATGTTATTGGATAAATTTGCAGGCGTATTCGACAATATACAAATTATATCATTGTATTTCTACAAGAATGTAGTATACTTGAAGGATTTTAAAAGATGTAAGCCATTAGTTTTCAGAGATTTTACCTATTTATGTAAGGAGTAAGGAGCTTTGCATATGCAAGCATACCAATACCAAAGGTGTGCGATGATGTAAATGATTTTAGTAGCATTTTGGGAAGGTTTCTTTCTTTCTTTCTTTTTTTTCCTTTCTTTTTTTTTTTCTTTTTTTTTTTGCGGGGGTGGGAGGGGGTGCTGATAGGTAAAGTAGTGTCAAATATAGAAGTTTATCAAGAAACCTCTTTATAAATTATTATAAATTATGATTGGGATGATAGATGCATGCTGTAATTCTAGTTATACATACATTTCTCAGGACTTATATATCCTGACGGTTGCGGTTAACCAAACAGAAGTCGCTTATCCTGTCTCTCCTGTGATTTTAAGTGCGGTACTCTCTGTGTCACAGTGACATAACATCTGCCACTTGTGTATTTTGCATTCATGCCAGAACAAAATAAAAAAAAGTATTCCATTAAAATATGAACTATAACAAAAATATTACAACTTCAGTACTTTAGCAAGAATTGTAGTTGAATATGTTAGGTAAGTCCTTTTGATTATACATTCTAAAACACCTTTTTCGAGAGGAATTCATTTTTGCATACAAAATACGAGTATGAAACCACATGAAAAAAGTCCTTCTGTTATTAAAATAATTCAGGTATATTGCTTTTCCTGAAAGTTATGCCTCGTGAGTGTACATGTATATAGAATGAGGAACTCCATAAATCATGCAAAATATTACAATGCTTAAATGTAGGACAGAATTTTATATATAGAATCTAAAAAATAGAAATGTGTACACTTACCCTTTACAATGAAATTGCAAAGTCATATATAAAGAAAGATAACTTTTGTTTTCAATGCGTACGTTGACAGGGGATTATAATAAGTAAACACCAGTAAGTTTAGCGCATATAAAAATAATGTAAGGTTCTATGTCAGATACATGTATTGTCATAACGTATAAGTCTGATGAAATTCGGTAGGGATGGAGAATTGGTAGGTGAGGACGCATTACTGCGCTACAATGTGGCATATTAAGCATCGTTTATTACTTCAGAAATGAACGAGTAATTTTGATGAAACTTGGCATCAATGAAGTACTCAAATTTCCTTACAACTGCCGCTGTTTTGGCTGGCTCCACCAAAGAATGGATCCAGGACTGCAGAACCGAATATTCTGAATTACAAAATCGTGGCGAGAACTTTCTGTTCTGATTAGCGAGATTTTTTTTATTTCGTTTCGAAATAGGAGTACGCCTTTTTTAATCAAGATTTCCATAGCAACTTGGAATTAAATTGAGAAAATAGGATTGTGATACACTCAGTATAATAATGTCAACGATATTAGCTTACGTAAGGACTTAATATGAAAGGTAATTTCGATCGGCA
Source organism: Pteria penguin (assembly GCA_035048485.1). Classification (NCBI taxonomy): domain Eukaryota; kingdom Metazoa; phylum Mollusca; class Bivalvia; order Pterioida; family Pteriidae; genus Pteria; species Pteria penguin. The sequence continues at coordinate 16,446,663 of CM068592.1, forward strand.
TGTAGGCAGCTGACGAAAATTTTAGAATTTAAGATGAAAATATTTGCTTCTTATCGTTATATAACAATACAGAAATTAATTTCCTAAGTAATGATTGTCTAAATTAGTTTAGACAGTAGGTAGTGGAACAGGCTTTTGTAATTTCTTCGAATTAGGTGTGTCTGTCTTCGGAAATCGGTTGTTGTTTCTGCGTTTAAAGCCATTTCATTCTTTGAAAGATGGAAACGTACCGTGAGAATATTGACATGATTAAAAATACCAAACGGTATGGTACTGCCATAGTTCAGTGCGAAATTAAGGGAAAAGAAATATCACGGAACCCTTGTAGCAACCAGAAATGGAACGACCTGTAACTATCCCCTGCTAGCCGACATACCCACCGCAAATTTATAATTTGTGGACCACATGTAACTATTCTATCTATAAAATTATTAAGCTATAAACCATATTTAACTGTCCACTGCTACTGACACAACTTCCGCAAACTTATTATCTGTAGACCACGTGTAACTATCCCTGCTAACTGAAACACCTGATACAAACTTATAATCTGTGAACTACATGTAATTATCGCCAGCTAACCGACACACCCGCCGCAAACTTATAATCTATGGACCACGTGTAAATATACCCTGCTAACCGACACACTCACTGCAAATTTATAATGTGTGGACCCAGTGTAACTATCCACTGCTAACCGACACACCCACCGCAAACTTATAATCTGTGGACCACGTGTAACAATCCCCTACTAACAGACACGCCCAACGCAAACTTATAATCTGTAGATCACGTGTTACTACCCCCTGCTCACCGACACAACCACTGCAAACTTATAATCTGTAGACCACGTGTAACTATTCCCTGCTAACCGACACACTCACCGCAACCTTATAATCTGTGAAGCACATGTAACTATCCCCTGCTAACCGACACACCCACCGCAAACTTATGATCTGCGGAACACATGTAACTATCCTCTGCTAACCGACACAACCACCACAAACTTATAATCTGTAGACCACGTATAACTCTCCCTTACTAACCGACAAACCCGCTGCGAACTTGTAATCTATGGAGCACGTGTAACTATCCCCTAATAACTGACACATCCACTGCAAACTTAAAATCTGTCATCTCTTGCCTCCTTGTCGGTCTTTTTTATAAGAACCGAACCCTAATGCCACTGTATATGTACATAAAAGTAATTCGTTTCAGTTTTGTCGTGTGCATAGGACAAAATGTTTGTCATGCACCAAGCAAATGCCTTCACTATATAACTGAAATAATCCTCGCTTTGCGTGATACGACGCAATGTAGTAGAGACTATGCACGATTAATCAGAGTTATCGTTCTTTGGTCATGAATCTACAAAGTAAAATCGCCATGTTCTAACACCAGTATTCCAGAAACGATATAACATGTATACCTCACAAAAGTTAAGCGTTTAGTTTTGAATATACTGTAGACAGTAGTAGTCTTCATAACAAAATTAATTACAGCAACAAAATATCAACATACAATTATCACTTGATTTATGCACAAGCCACTGTTAATGTAAAGATAATGGATAAAAATAACGTCTTCTAGTAATTACACACCACCAACTCATTTACAATAAACCAGGTAATAACGATTTCCTTTAATCCCCCCCTCTCTCTCACAATGATTGATGGATTACTGTATTTATAAATGTTGTCTTTGGCGATTTTATTGTATGTTATTCCTATTTGCCCTCCTTTGTGAAAGACATTGTTCGATTTTGTATCGCCTGTAAAGAAATGTCACGTATAGGATCACTGTCCGTCGTTCGTCTGTTTTTCTGTGTGGTCAGATCACACTTTCACAAATGGATGACACACTTGTATTCCTTCAAGCACTCTGGTTTCATATTATGTTGATTCGAAATTTTAGGAAGTATTTGCCTCATGAGTTGTTCTCCTTAAACTGTTTCACTCTTCCTATAAGATGTTTTAGTTATTGCTTAGTAACTTACTCTTCAAATATTAGATGCGCATATGATGCATCCAATGTACACACGTAATATAAATTTTCATTATTTTTGTTACATACCGTGCACATAAGAAGTACATACAGTTTTAGTACAGCTCTATATGCTGCATATCTGTCGCTTATTCTATATACTATATAGACATTGTTGCCAAATTCCAGATAAATGGAATAATTTTTTACCAAATTGCTTGAAAAATAGATATGACATCTTGTTGTTTGACACTTTGACACCTTGTTTCTCAAGAGGTTCATGCTTGACCAAATTTCCAGTTCATTGTTTTGGGAAAGGGGGGTGTCGCGGTTGCTTTTTTCATTTTATGTATTTTTTTATTTATTTATTTATTTTATTTATTTATTTATTTCCTAGTCTCAGTTGTTTTCAACTCAAATACCTAATTTCCATTTGTAAGACTGTATTTGTTTGCTCTGCATTGGGCAAAGAGTGCAGTTCAACTTAAGATAAAAAAGATAACCTGTTATCACGATCAAATTTTCACGAAATGTCTCTAAAGCACATCTGTCCCGATAGTGAATGACATTTACAGTTTATTCTTATGCATTGTTTTTTCATTTTTTAATTTTCATTTTGATATAAAAAAAATTTGAATAATGTATTAGAAATAAGGCAAAAATAGTATCTGATTAACCTTAAATATAAAATATACAAAATTATTCTTATAGCTAGCTTCTTTAAATAGCTTCGAGAACCCAATCTGATCAAGTCATGTCATTAACTATTTATCATCTCCTTTTTAATTTCCTCAAAATAAATACAATCTATGTGAATATACCGTGACTTAATATTGACGTAAAATGAACTTATCCTATTATATATTCCATTTGTGTTTCCAGTTCTAGTGATATAATTCTTTCACTTATTCCTTATGTACTGTGGAAGATTTGACTTGAGTGGTTTTGAGTGATCGATTGATTATTTTTTACGCTATTCCACGATTATTTCACGCATATGATGACAGCATCTGTCTGATGCATTGCATCAGAAATGTATACCTTTGCAACTGAGCCACCCAAAATAGCGACGAATCTTTTACGTGTTATGCCTGCATGACCAGCGATCTCGGTTTTTACTGTCAAATTCTAAAGACAGAACACCGGTGTGCCAAAGGCAGAAGTCGAACCCGAAGCCTCTCGGTCATGAGCCGAGCACCTCATCCACTAAGCCACACCGGCTTTGTTATATTAAACCTCTGCTCTTCTATTTTGTGACTGTAGCATACTCTATACAGTGTCAATTCACATTTATATTATTTGATATTATTCTTGGATCGTTGAAATTTTCCGTGGTATTTCTATATATTTATGGCGGTTGGTATACCTTGACTCATCTGTGGTATCCAGAGCTCCATGGATGCTAATCCTGGTATGTTGTTTTGGGTACCACAGAGTATTAGATCAGCAACTACCACAAGGATTGAGATGAGCTTATACTATTCCCCGAGCGTCCGCATCCTGTCCGCGTCCGATTAAGAAGTTCAGAGTGGCTCAGTATTGGACAAAGTATTCATGCCAAAGTGGCCATCATTAGTTTATCTTAAGATATATATGCACGGGTACCAAAGTGGACCCAAGGATCAGATAGTGCATCTGATCTACTTTTGCCGCTTGAGTGACTCTTCCGAAGTTTGGGGTAGCTCAGTATCAGATAAATCTGCCTGTGCCTATCTAGACATCCTATTAACATTTGAATTTGAACTGTTTATTTTACTACATTTTTGCGTAGATATTCGTTAATAAGTCATGTGATTACTTTGAAACGGCTCCTTCGCCTTCATATACACCATTTAGCTTTTACAGTATATAGATGAAGTCGAAGGGGCCGTTTCAAAGTAATCAAATGATTTATCTACAAATAGATTTGCATTTTTGTAGGTGCCAAATCCATTAGGTGAGCTATGTAATTACCCTATTGTGTGTTTTGTTTTTTTCTTTTCTATTCCTTTTTTTTAATCATTTATTTCTTAGCCTCAAATGTTTAATCCGAACTCCAATACCTACATGTATTTGTATTTTCTTATACATCAGATACACCGCCAATGACTCAATAATACGTAGCATTATTATAATGTATGTGTACATATTCGTGTTTTAAATTGTTGTCTCACTTTGCAGTATGGATTTCGTATAAATTCCGAGCAAATGGCAACGAAAAGTGTCAAAAAAGTGAATAGCTGAATTAAGTCTGTTTTTACAAATGCTTTTTCATTCCAGAGAAATTGAAAATCGCTATACATGTAGTTTCCCTCAAAAGCCATCTCTAGTGGATCATCCCTTCTCATCGACCTGTCAACAACTTTCGCTGCATACTTCTCCATTTCGTATTATTTCTTCAAACTTATCTAGGTTCTGTATTTTTCACAGGGTTATATCAATACTAGTCATTATAAATCGTTTATGTAATTTTAATTCTTAACGCATCCCAACCGCAGAAAGATAATGTACCGGTAACTACATCTTCGAATTTTGTGAGGGGTCAGGATCAAGGAATGCATGAATATTTATCGAAGTATTTTGTCGTTTGTGCCACAGTTACATGAATGTAACCGCCAGTTACATGAACATAACACCAATTGCATTTAAGTAATACTAAGTATCTGAACACAGCACCATTAAAATGAACATATTAACACCAGCAACATAAACATAACACCGGTTACATCAACATAACACCGGGTACTTGAACATAACATCGGTCAATTTCATATTGGGGTTTTTTTGGGGGGAGAAGGGGGGAGTCTGTCACCTGTCTAAATCCGTGTTGGTCCGCAATCATCTTCTAAACCGCTTCACCACTACAACTGAATGACAAATTGTCAATTCAATTGACCGTCCTAAATCGGTTCGACAACAGCAATACAATCGAATATTTTTGTCTTCGGTGTATTATTCTTTTATTATCAACATGTCCATGGCAACTTTTCACCTAAATTTGAGTCAGATGTTTTCCTTAGCTGTCTTGTATGTGCAGTATTTCTGTATTTCTGATTTATTTTGTGTGTGTGTGTGCTGTCTGGATGTTGTCGAAGTTCATTTGTCATATGGCTAGTAAAACAGGAGACACTTACTCTTCCGCGCAATATGGCTAGTAAAACAGAAAACACTAACTCTCCCGGGCAATATGGCTAGTAAAACAGGAGACACTAACTCTCTCGAGCAATATAGCTAGTAAAACAGGAGACACTAACTCTCCCGCGCAATATGGCTAGTAAAACAGGAGACACTAACTCTACCGGGCAATATGGCTAGTAAAACAGGAGACACTAACTCTCCCGGGCAATATGGCTAGTAAAACAGGAGACCCTAACTCTCCCGGGCAATATTGCTGATAAAACAGAAGACCCTAACTCTCCCGGGCAATATGGCTAGTAATACAGGAGACCCTAACTCTCTCGGGCAATATGGCTAGTAAAACAGGAGACACTAACTCTCTCGAGCAATATAGCTAGTAAAACAAGAGACACTAACTCTCCCGCGCAAAATAGCTAGTAAAACAGGAGACACTAACTCTCCCAGACAATATGGCTAGTAAAACAGGAGACACTAACTCCCCCGGGCAATATGGCTAGTAAAACAGGAAACCCTAACTCTCCCGGGCAATATGGTTAGTAAAACAGGAGACCCTAACTCTCCCGGGCAATATGGTTAGTAAAACAGGAGACACTAACTCTCTCGAGCAATATGGCTAGTAAAACAGGAGACACTAACTCCCCCGGGCAATATGGCTAGTAAAACAGGAAACCCTAACTCTCCCGGGCAATATGGTTAGTAAAACAGGAGACCCTAACTCTCCCGGGCAATATGGTTAGTAAAACAGGAGACACTAACTCTCTCGAGCAATATGGCTAGTAAAACAAGAGACACTAACTCCCCCGGGCAATATGGCTAGTAAAACAGGAGACCCTTACACTACAGGGCAATATGGCTAGTAAAACAGGAGACACTAACTCTCTCGAGCAATATGGCCAGTAAAACATGAGACCTTAACTCTCCCGGACAATATGGCTAGCAAAACAGGAGACACTAACTCACTCGAGCAATATGGCTAGTAAAACAGGAGACACTTTCTCTCCGGGGCAATATGGCTAGTAAAACAGTAGACCCTAACTCTCCCGGGCAATATGGCTAGTACAACAGGAGACCCTAACTCTCCCGCGCAATATGGCTAGTACAACAGGAGACACTAACTCTCCCGGGCAATATGGCTAGTAAAACAGGAGACCCTTACACTACAGGGCAATATGGCTAGTAAAACAGGAGACACTAACTCTCTCGAGCAATATGGCCAGTAAAACATGAGACCTTAACTCTCCCAGACAATATGGCTAGCAAAACAGGAGACACTAACTCACTCGAGCAATATGGCTAGTAAAACAGGAGACACTAACTCTACCGAGCAATATGGCTAGTAAAACAGGACACACTAACTCTCTCGAGCAATATGGCTAGTAAAACAGGATAGACTAACTCTCCCTGGCAATATGGCTAGTAAAAAAGGGAGACACTAACTTTCTCGAGCAATATGGCTAGTAAACAGGAGACACTAACTCGCTCGAGCAATATGGCTAGTAAAACAGGAGACCGTAATTCTCTCAGGCAATATGGCTGGTAAACAGGAGACACTAACTCGCTCGAGCAATATGGCTAGTAAAACAGGAGACCCTAACTCTCCCGGGCAATATGGCTACTAAAACAGCAGACATTAATTCTCCCGGGCAATATGGCTAGTAAAACCGGAGACATTAACTCTCCCGGGCAATATGGCTAGTGAAACAGGAGACACTAACTCTCCCGGGCAATATGGCTAGTAAAAAAGGAGACACTAACTTTCTCGAGCAATATGGCTAGTAAAACCGGAGATACTTACCCTCCCGGGTAATATTGCTAATAAAACAGGAGACCCTAATTCTGTCAGGTAATATGGCTAGCAAAACAGGAGACCCTAACTCTCCCGGACAATATGGCTAGCAAAACAGGAGACACTAACTCACTCGAGCAATATGGCTAGTAAAACAGGAGACACTTTCTCTCCGGGGCAATATGGCTAGTAAAACAGTAGACCCTAACTCTCCCGGGCAATATGGCTAGTAAAACAGGAGTCCCTAACTCTCTCGATCAATATGGCTAGTACAGCAGAAGACACTAACTCTCCCGGGCAATATGGCTAATAAAACAGGAGACACTAACTCTACCGAGCAATATGGCTAGTAAAACAGGAGACACTAACTCTCTCGAGCAATATGGCTAGTAAAACAGGATAGACTAACTCTCCCTGGCCATATGGCTAGTAAAAAAGGGAGACACTAACTTTCTCGAGCAATATGGCTAGTAAACAGGAGACACTAACTCTCCCGGGCAATATGGCTAGTAAAACAGGAGACCGTAATTCTCTCAGGCAATATGGCTGGTAAACAGGAGACACTAACTCGCTCGAGCAATATGGCTAGTAAAACAGGAGACCCCAACTCTCCCGGGCAATATGGCTACTAAAACAGCAGACATTAACTCTCCCGGGCAATATGGCTAGTAAAACCGGAGACATTAACTCTCCCAGGCAATATGGCTAGTGAAACAGGAGACACTAACTCTCCCGGGCAATATGGCTAGTAAAAAAGGAGACACTAACTTTCTCGAGCAATATGGCTAGTAAAACCGGAGATACTTACCCTCCCGGGTAATATTGCTAATAAAACAGGAGACCCTAATTCTGTCAGGTAATATGGCTAGCAAAACAGGAGACCCTAACTCTCCCGGACAATATGGCTGGCAAAACAGGAGACACTAACTCACTCGAGCAATATGGCTAGTAAAACAGGAGACACTTTCTCTCCGGGGCAATATGGCTAGTAAAACAGTAGACCCTAACTCTCCCGGGCAATATGGCTAGTAAAACAGGAGTCCCTAACTCTCTCGATCAATATGGCTAGTACAGCAGAAGACACTAACTCTCCCGGGCAATATGGCTAATAAAACAGGAGACACTAACTCTACCGAGCAATATGGCTAGTAAAACAGGAGACACTAACTCTCTCGAGCAATATGGCTAGTAAAACAGGATAGACTAACTCTCCCTGGCAATATGGCTAGTAAAAAAGGGAGACACTAACTAAAACAGCAGACATTAACTCTCCCGGGCAATATGGCTAGTAAAACCGGAGACATTAACTCTCCCGGGCAATATGGCTAGTGAAACAGGAGACACTAACTCTCCCGGGCAATATGGCTAGTAAAACCGGAGATACTTACCCTCCCGGGCAATATTGCTAATAAAACAGGAGACCCTAATTCTGTCAGGTAATATGGCTAGCAAAACAGGAGACCCTAACTCTCCCGGACAATATGGCTGGCAAAACAGGAGACACTAACTCACTCGAGCAGTATGGCTAGTAAAACAGGAGACACTTTCTCTCCGGGGCGATATGGCTAGTAAAACAGTAGACCCTAACTCTCCCGGGCAATATGGCTAGTAAAACAGGAGTCCCTAACTCTCTCGATCAATATGGCTAGTACAGCAGAAGACACTAACTCTCCCGGGCAATATGGCTAATAAAACAGGAGACACTAATTCTACCGAAAAATATGGCTAGTAAAACAGGAGACACTAACTCTTTCGAGCAATATGGCTAGTAAAACAGGATAGACTAACTCTCCCTGGCAATATGGCTAGTAAAAAAGGGAGACACTAACTTTCTCGAGCAATATGGCTAGTAAACAGGAGACACTAACTCTCCCGGGCAATATGGCTAGTAAAACAGGAGACACTAACTCTCTCAGGCAATATGGCTGGTAAACAGGAGACACTAACTCGCTCGAGCAATATGGCTAGTAAAACAGGAGACCCTAACTCTCCCGGGCAATATGGCTACTAAAACAGCAGACATTAACTCTCCCGGGCAATATGGCTAGTAAAACCGGAGACATTAACTCTCCCGGGCAATATGGCTAGTGAAACAGGAGACACTAACTCTCCCGGGCAATATGGCTAGTAAAACCGGAGATACTTACCCTCCCGGGCAATATTGCTAGTAAAACAGGAGACCCTAATTCTGTCAGGTAATATGGCTAGCAAAACAGGAGACCCTAACTCTCCCGGACAATATGGCTAGCAAAACAGGAGACACTAACTCACTCGAGCAATATGGCTAGTAAAACAGGAGACACTTTCTCTCCGTGCAATATGGCTAGTAAAACAGTAGACCCTAACTCTCCCGGGCAATATGGCTAGTAAAACAGGAGACCCTAACTCTCTCGATCAATATGGCTAGTACAGCAGAAGACACTAACTCTCCCGGGCAATATGGCTAATAAAACAGGAGACACTAACTCTACCGAGCAATATGGCTAGTAAAACAGGAGACACTAACTCTCTCGAGCAATATGGCTAGTAAAACAGGATAGAGTAACTCTTCCTGGCAATATGGCTAGTAAAAAAGGGAGACACTAACTTTCTCGAGCAATATGGCTAGTAAACAGGAGACACTAACTCTCCCGGGCAATATGGCTAGTAAAACAGGAGACCCTAATTCTCTCAGGTAATATGGATGGTAAACAGGAGACACTAACTCGCTCGAGCAATATGGCTAGTAAAACAGGAGACCCTAACTCTCCTGGGCAATATGGCTACTAAAACAGCAGACATTAACTCTCCCGGGCAATATGGCTAGTAAAACCGGAGACACTAACTCTCCCGGGCAATATGGCTAGTGAAACAGGAGACACTAACTCTCCCGGGCAATATGGCTAGTAAAAAAGGAGACACTAACTTTCTCGAGCAATATGGCTAGTAAAACCGGAGATACTTACCCTCCCGGGCAATATTGCTAGTAAAACAGGAGACCCTAATTCTGTCAGGTAATATGGCTAGCAAAACAGGAGACCCTAACTCTCCCGGACAATATGGCTAGCAAAACAGGAGACACTAACTCACTCGAGCAATATGGCTAGTAAAACAGGAGACACTTTCTCTCCGGGGCAATATGGCTAGTAAAACAGTAGACCCTAACTCTCCCGGGCAATATGGCTAGTAAAACAGGAGACCCTAACTCTCTCGATCAATATGGCTAGTACAGCAGAAGACACTAACTCTCCCGGGCAATATGGCTAATAAAACAGGAGACACTAACTCTACCGAGCAATATGGCTAGTAAAACAGGAGACACTAACTCTCTCGAGCAATATGGCTAGTAAAACAGGATAGACTAACTCTCCCTGGCAATATGGCTAGTAAAAAAAGGAGACACTAACTTTCTCGAGCAATATGGCTAGTAAACAGGAGACACTAACTCTCCCGGGCAATATGGCTAGTAAAACAGGAGACCCTAATTCTCTCAGGCAATATGACTGGTTAAACAGGAGACACTAACTCGCTCGAGCAATATGGCTAGTAAAACAGGAGACCCTAACTCTCCCGGGCAATATGGCTACTAAAACAGCAGACATTAACTCTCCCGGGCTATATGGCTAGTAAAACAGGAGACACTAACTCTCCCGGGCAATATGGCTAGTGAAACAGGAGACACTAACTCTCCCAGGCAATATGGCTAGTAAAAAAGGAGACACTAACTTTCTCGAGCAATATGGCTAGTAAAACCGGAGATACTTACTCTCCCGGGCAATATGGCTAGTAAAATAGGAGACCCTAATTCTGTCAGGCAATATGGCTAGCAAAACAGGAGACCCTAACTCTCCCGGACAATATGGCTAGCAAAACAGGAGACACTAACTCACTCGAGCAATATGGCTAGTAAAACAGGAGACACTAACTCTCCCGGGCAATATGGCTAATAAAACAGGAGACACTAACTCTCCCGGGCAATATGGCTAGCAAAACAGGAGACCCTAACTCTCCCGGACAATATGGCTAGCAAAACAGGAGACACTAACTCACTCGAGCAATATGGCTAGTAAAACAGGAGACACTAACTCTCCCGGGCAATATGGCTAATAAAACAGGAGACACTAACTCTCCGGGGCAATAGGGGTAGTAAAACAGAAGAACCTAACTCTCTCGGGCAATATGGCTGGTAAATCAGGGAGACCCTAACTCTCTCGATCAATATGGCTAGTAAAACAGGAGACACTAACTCTCCGGGGCAATATGGCTAATAAAACAGGAGACACTAACTCTCCCGGGCATTATGGCTATTAAAACAAGAGACACTAACTCTCTCGAGCAATATGGCTAGTAAAACAGGAGACACTAACTCTCCCGGGCAATATGGCTAGTAAAAAAGGAGACACTAACTTTCTCGAGCAATATGGCTGGTAAAACAGGAGACACTAACTCTCCCGGGCAATATAGCTAGTAAAACAGGAGACCCTAATTCTCACAGGCAATATGGCTAGTAAAACAGGAGACACCAACTCTCTCAAGCAATATGTCTAGTAAAACAGGAGACCTCAACTCTCCCGGGCAATATGGCTACTAAAACAGCAGACACTAACTCTTCCGGGCAATATGGCTAGTAAAAAAGGAGACACTAACTCTCCCGGGCAATATGGCTAGTAAAACAGGAGACATTAACTCTCCCGCGCAATATGGCTAGTAAAACAGGAGGCAGTCACACTAACTCTCACGGGCAACTGGTCTCAACTTTGAATTTCAGAGATACATAATCTGATAATCACTGTGCTGTCAGAGCAAAGTCGCTGTAAATCTCTCAGGCTTACATGAGAAGTGAATAGGCCATAGGTAAGTGGCGATGGGATATTTTTACTCATGTTAACGGACCTCTGGAAATCAGTAGTGAGACTGTGTACTAGTATCGGATGAAAGTAAACTTCTACTGTTTGGAAAACTTCTTATGTTAAAAAGCCAAAATAAATAAGATATGCTGATCGCACCATAATGGCAACTATGCTGTCATTTTCTTTTAGGTTAACTAAAAGCAGTTCAGACGAAATGAACAGGATGTGACAATAAGGATAAAGACAATCTTCAATGTACTGATTTATTTTCCTTTCGTTCAGATGATTTGATTGACATATCTACAGAATTATTGACAAATCAAATTTTACTACAAACCACTCATTATGGAGGAGGGCATCATGTGAGGTCAAAGATAGAATATCGAAAGTGCAAAACCTATCATATTCTGCAAATGCAAAGGTCAGGTCTGTTGTGGTATAATGACAGACTACAAATTGAAAATATATAAACTTAATGAAATCGCATTAAGTACTTCAGGTATTAATGGCATCACATGCACTTTCTGGTCCAAACATTTGTTATATTTAAGAAAATATTCCAGATTTGTACTAAACTTTTCTTCATTACATTCTGTCAGAAACTTCCATGATCCCTCCTCCCTCATGTTTTTCCTAGTCATACCACATGCAATATTTCCCCATATCTCACACAAATGATCCATAAAATCTAAGGCTGTTAGATAGAGAAGGCCTTCCACCTGATGAGAAGTCTAATATATACATTTCACACTGTGCCACATATGTTAAGGTTCACAGACATGGCACATGCTTACATCAACAAAAAGAAGTAATATACCTCTTAATATACAATTACTTACATTTCATTAACATTCAGGTGGAATAACTGTAAGAATGCATAACAATTCTGAACCAATATTCACTAGAAACTGAAATAATTCTCGTAAGATAAGGCTTGAAAATGTTTTTCTAGACTGCTATACTGACAAATTGGTGGAAATTATCACCATTTTACTATATAGTACTGAATTATAAGCATTTTCTAAATTTTTGGTTTTTTTTTTCATTTCCCTTAGAAAAAGAAACCCTACATGCTGCAACTTTTTCCTAAGATTAAATCAGAGAAACAAAAACATGATTTATATTGTCTTGCATTGTTCTCAGTATTCAACTACATACTAAGCAGGTACATATCTAATTTTCATAAATTTGATTTTAACAAAACTTAAAGTTGTGCATTACAAGTAAAATCAAGAATAGCAATCATTTGTTTTGAAATAAAACTAATCATTATTTTGTTTCTTATTCCCTCTGTTTCAGAGGTTTGTTAGTTCTAAAATTCATCACATTTTTGCATTATTAATTGATAAAAAAGTCTACATTAGACACTACATTGTAGTCTACAAAAATTCTACAACATGCGAATATAATGTTTGACAGCATATAGATGAGTATACCTCCATGAGGTTGCCCTGAGAACTGGTTTTAAAATGTTTCATCTAGCCTATACAACAGAATATATATATAAACACTTGTTCACACACATTTTGTATATTATTTCAAAACTCTTGTCCAAATTTTGCACGGCAAATTATTTTAAAAATTCAAAAAAACAATTATGTTAATATACCAGTACCATTTCATGGTAGAATAAAGAATATATTCATGGATATCAAATTTCTGATTTTAAAACTATTAAAAATATAGAATTAATGTTTGTTTCCCCATGCAACACAAATGTGAAGCTAAAAGCAAAGAATGACATGTAGACATAATTTCACAGCAGTACAATAAACTCAAAACCCACATTAGACCAGTTCAACATGCAAATGTTAATAAACAATATGTGACAAAATGAAGTAAAAACTCAAATGATGGTCAGAAACCTTTAAATTCAATACTCTTAACTAAAATTTTCAAAACCAATTATTACTCATTGTTACTTTAAAACACAAATTAAAAGTTAATTTTAATGATTTAGATTAAAAAAACCCCAAATAAACAAGACTTTTTCACTAGTTGAATCCATGTCATAAAAAATTATGATATAAAATGAAAAAGGAATTCTAAGAAGATTGTAGAGTAAAAAATCAATAACATGACACCTACTTCACTACATTAATGGATTATCTACATATGTTATGTACAAAGTTTCATTAAAATTATTAGAATCTCCAGTATGGACAACAGTTTATACATTGTAACAATTATATAAAGGATAACTTAAACACAAGTACTTAAATATTTCTCAACATCTTAACATAAAATTTCTATCAATATAAATTAAAAAAGTAAGGTGTTTTGTGATTATTGTTGTGGACATTATAAAATACAATGTCATAACAGATGGAGTCTTCGAAAAAAAAAAAGAACAATTACAGTGACAATTTACCTCCATTCTTCACAAGTTTTATCACGAATGTCTCCCATGCATATAAAAACCATGTACAAATAAATGATTCAACTTGCTACTGAATTCATGAACTAATCGCGAATGAATGATATAGAAAACAAATATCAAAATCTAGCAGTTCCTATTTATATACAACAAGAACTAAAAGTAACAAAACTTGCTAGCTACTTGCAACAATGGAAAAATAATAAAACTTCAGCACTATTCACAGTACAAAAAATGACAATATATGTATAGAAAGTCTAACTGGCCGTCCCCTGACATTTTTGAAAACCTTCCTTTATCCTTCCTTCACCCCCCAAAAAAAAAAATGAAACAAACAAACAAAAAGAAAAAAAAATTCCCAGAACATCACATATCAAAATTCATCATTAGGTTTGTTTCATTTCAAAACTTTTGGCCAGACAGTATATGTAAATGATAAAACACATTTTTGCAGTAATAGTGATTCTTGAGGTAGAACTTATATTAAAGTTGCGTCCAAATTAAGGTGTAATCTCATATTCAATAATGATCTAATACAATTAGTTATATGTAAGGAACCCTGAAGTGAGGTTGGCATTCATTTCAAATTGCATTTGACGAGAAAAACATTTTAAATTTGCATTAATAGTAATATAATTGTGTACTCGAAATAACAAGAATAGTGAAGTAACAAGACATTTACTTTACTTTATTTCTAGACTGGTTATCCTTAAGTATTTAATTATTTGTAAATTTTTGTTGTTTGTAGAAATGACCACTATGCTAACAAAAGCAAAATCAACAGTAATACCATCATCAACAACAAGAGTATTGCTCGGAACTTCTTTTGGCTTTCAAACATTTTCACAAATTTAGTAACTTTTTTGGGATTACATACACTTCTAAATTAAAAAACCTTTGTTCAGAAACACTTTGAAAGATGTATTATTTGTATAAGAATATCTGAATAATGGATCCAATGTTGTGAAGTATTCCATAATTAAATTGCAATAAAACTAAGGTACAGGAATGAAAATTAATACATCATGACAACAATGAGAAAACGTATCAAAATTCTCTCTAGAGCTCAATCATCACCATGTCCTCCTCCTATTCACACTATGTAAATTGTTCAATGTTGCACGTCTTCATATAAAATGCTTGATGCTATGAAAATCCACGATGAAGTTTCTGCTCGATGACATCATTGAATGAAATATGAATTTGTCACATGGTAATTTCTCTATTAAGTGATGCATCAGGTAATGGCACAGTGGCTTCTTCAAGCATAGCTGAAAAAAATTTAAGAAATGAGATATGTGTATGTCATTTGATTAAGTAGGACTAGAAGATGACATTTTATGTTTGATCCTTATATCGAACCAATACTAATGTACTTACATAATGAAAGCACCTGTCTGATACTGTGCACCAGAATTTACACTTATGCAACAGACCCATCAAAAGCAGTGAGGAATCTTTACTCTATTAGCTCTACAGAGACATGGTAACCCTGATTTTATGGTCTCATCTGAATGACAGGAAGCCAAGGAGCCTCTGATGGGGACTTCTTAGTAATGAGTCAATCACCTATCTGATAGCTGCGCCATTCAGATAAAGAAGTATCTGCACAGATACCATAGAACAGAATTTTGCATTGGGAATTTTATTGACATTTTGCCCATTTGGAAATTTTTTAAATATTCATAAATACTACAAGTGCATTCATTGAAAATTTTATTTGAATTCTTATGAATTTGATGTTCTTCGAACTATTGTTAGAGATATCTCTATGAGATAACTTAACATAAAATCATTGTATTCCCTCCTTTGGCTACAAAACATAACCCCCTTTGTGTGTGTGTGTGTGTGTTTGTGTGTGTGTGCAAGAAATTGGGAATTTCTGCTGATCAAATCGAGAAAAATATCTGCTGTTTGGGGTTGGGGTCGATAACCAAAAATAGAGTGGAAATTCCCTGAATACTGACTGATGGCATGATTCTACTCTACTCACTGCTTACTTGGCTTGTTGCGCAGCGTAGGCAGCTTGGAGATGAGGTTGTGTTTGGTCATCGGCTGATGCCATCAAGGCTGCTGCATGTTCAGGCTGAAAAAAATTTTCCAGAATAATTTTTTTACGAATCCTTTGTACATTCTAAATCTGTTTTCTTTCAAGAAAACTGCATTATTATCATTTCATGTATTTTAATATTGCACCCAATGCACATTCATTACATTTATATATATATATAACAGCTATAGTCTATAATGAGTTCAGTTCATAATCTGGTTTTATCAAGTTAGGGAATCTTTATTGCAATATCTATGACTGAAGTCTACCATATTCAAGATCCCAAGATAAATATAAATATTGTGAGATCTTTTTAAAAAAGTCAAAACATACATTCAATAGTGTTTTCATCCTATGTATGATAATTACTGAAAAGATGCGTAAAATAAAGGGGGGCAGGCTTGGTGTAATGGTTAAGCGCTTGACTTGCAGCGCTGATGATCCAGGTTTTATTCCTGGGTTGCGCCACTATGTTTAAGAGGTTGGTTACCTCCCTCTTCCATGTCGTGATATAACTGAAATATTGTTGAAAGCGACGTAAAACACCAATCAACCAACCAACCAACATAAAATTAACAACCAAAACATTTTTGATGAAAATTTTAGAAACAAAATACTGCCAAAGGATCTAATTTGAAACAACTTTCTAATCATTATAGTACTCACATCTATTTGTAGCATAGGACCACCGGCTTGGTAAGGAAGTTGTTGGTATGCAGCAGACGTAAGAGCAGCTTGTTGCGAGGCAAGATACTGAAATAAGGAAAGGCAAAAAAAAATCAAGAGAGTTATCTTTCTTTGCTTTGGTTTCTATAGTTCCAGAATATTTTGCTATTATTCATTGAAATCAAAAATGGCCTTTTACGTCACACCTTTTTAAAAAGTTATTTTACTTTTCTCACTAAAGATGGTTTAAAATACTTTATGTAAACCATTCAAGCATCCTTGGATAATGAATCTTGTGGATGAAATTCAAGTCAACTATGATTGTACCTTAAGCATTAGTACATAAATACAGTCCATATATATTTTGTATAAATATGTAACATTCAAATATAGAATAATATACATCACACACTGTGCAGGGATAGCAAAGGGGAGGTCTCAAAACTCTCTAAAAATGGTTGAAAATATAGCTTTTCTTTCTATGACGATTTTTAACGATCTACAAAACATTTTGATAGTTTTGAAACATTTGTTATTAGCTTTTTTGACAACTTTCATTTCTTTTTGGAAAGTGTTTTGAGATGGTCCCCTTCACTTCAAATATCTACAAGGTTGCTCAGATAAAATTGTATATATATATATATATGAACACCAATCTATATGGTAGGATATACAATGTTAAAAGTCAGTGAATTCATAAATATGGTGTTTTACATCAGGGTTGGTGAATAAAATATCAGTTTCCCAACAAAAATATTTTTTAATCTGACTTTTTCTTTTTTAAAATATATGTGTTAGTATCAATGTACAAATAGTTAAACAAGATCAAAAGTTAAAAAGATCAAATTAGATGAGAAACTAATATTATATTTACAAGCTAAAATATATATATATACGTATAGTAAGTGAACTATATGATTATATTTTGTCAGAGTATATATATATATACATTCATGACCAAGATGGAAAGACAATAACATACACAATTTTCTCTTGGTTGTGATCTAAATATTGTATATCCCAGGTAAAAACTGAAAGGAATTACCACAAAAATATGTCAATCACTTACAATTAAATAATTGTTCACATGTGTAAATTTGAATATTCGTTTTACCTGAGACAAAAGAAGAAACAAGACTCAAGCCACTTAAAAAGCAAAAAATAACATGCACTATATAAATACAAGATATTAATTATGCCCAGAGTATATATGTATTGAAAGCTGATCAAATGACATTGTACCCACACCGTTATAGTTTACCACTTCTGCCTACTTCCAAGGCTTGCTAAATGTCCACCATTCTCTTGCATGTATTTCTCTTATCCGATGAATGTTCCAAAACTGGTTGAAGTTTGTTGTTTACTTTTAAAAAATCTCAATTTTTCTAATGGTCTCAAGCAGGTGAATTCTTCCATTTCTTCTGCAGAATCCTTCATTAGTTTTAATTTTTCTGAGCTGCCTCTATATACTCTGTTATTTTACCATGGGACAGTAAGGATTGATAATAGCAGGAGGGGTATTGTAAGAATAGAGAAACAACTGATGAAACAAATGACTTTTATTCATTCTCTGTTGATCCTGTACATTTGCATCATTTGTTGACATAAAAATGAATTGAGACCAATACTATTCTATCTTCTCATTTAAACAAATGAAGATTATTATTTTTATAAACTCAAAAATGAAGATAAATAGTACAATCACTCGTTACCAAATAAGGAAAGAAAAACTCAGATCCGATGGAATAGTCTTGGCCTTGACAAAAATGTTGACAAAATACAAAAAACAAACAATGAAACATCATTGCATAATCATAAAAAATAAAAATTAAAAAGTTATAACTGCAAAATCTAATCTCAATGCAGCTTGGTGTAAAAATAAACAAAAACTTCCCTCTGTAAAAAACGAAATCTATTTATACTATGTAGAATTAAGATGTTTTTGTAATAATAAAAAATAAAGCATTTGAAAAACAGGATATACTGAGGTTAAAATAAAGTTTTGAATTCTTTATAATTTCACATTCTTTACAGTATCATAATCACTGAATACTCCACTAGTTTTTGTTAGTACCCACCACCTCTTCTAACTGTTAAATTCTACTTCACAATCTAACTATAAGTCTACACACTAATTCCAATTCCCTTTCTACCATAGATGTCACGATGTAATGTCATGTACATAAATGAATTAGCCTCTGAATTATGAAGGAAGAGGGGGAGGGGGAGACTATTTACAAGCATGCAAAATCAGAAACCTTCTAGAAATATATCTCTAAATACTCTATACTGACAGCATTTTCTATTTAAAGCATTATTTTTGGAGCTTTTAAGATTATGCTGATAAGGGATATAGACTTGCAGTAGAAAATAACTGTGGTATAGTAGTGTAATTATTAGCACCGTTCACAAAATGCTCTTCTGGCACATAAAAATTTTCTGATAATGTTGATAAATACTCCATGATTTTTATAAAAGATTATATTCTCTTTTAGTTATATATAATATATATACTACTTTCTTCGATGAAGAACTTCCTTTAAAAGGCATCTTCACCAATAATAATCTCTAGCTAATGCATTATGGGTAGATAAAAAGAAACTAAAAATAGAACACAAAAATATAGTAATAAAAAATGGATAATATTTTTAAGGATTACTCTAGATCAAGAGAGGTAGCACTTTTGTTTTTAAAATACCATACATATTTTAATCATATGCTAGTTTATAGATACATACATTGAACTTTTTCAGAGAAATGAAGTTTGAAATTATTTATTGGAAATCATGTCTTGATACGCAATCAGTTAATATTCTAAGCACATCTCTTACAGTGAAAAATACATAGAAAAAATTATACTGTCATGATGTAGATGAAGGCAAGACATGAGCATTTAAATCCAAAAATATATCAATTTCTCAAGAGAAAAAAAATATCTTGAAGTCTATCCCTTCCTGTAACTTTCAGATATTGGTATTGATTTAGTGACATTGACCGTATAGGAATTTAAATCATGACTACATTTTTAAGACATTGATAACAAAGTTCTTAATGAGTATATCATAGCTGAGGCCCCTGAGAAACTCCTAAAACAACGAAATTAAAGCTTAACATCATATCGGTTATATCACATTTTTTATTTATCATCATTAATTACGCATAAACACAGGATTTCTGGTTTTCCGTCACTGGTATGAACTTGAATAATTTATATTCAATACTATAAATATTTATGGTCCCATAAAATAAGAATATCAATAGTTGGCATTTAAATTAAATTGGGTTTTGTAGAATTTGTGTAAAAATTAGATTATTTCCTATAATTTATGTATTTTGCATAAAATAGCAATAGCATGCCCATTTTTATAATCACTTCATTAAAAAGTAAATTTAAAAAGAAAAACTTATTTACAATATATACAGACAACACATTTGCATAGGTATGAATACAGTTAAACTGGTGTGTGTACTTTTCTCTCTAACAAATCGTTCCTTTTCACATATATTGACACTTATCTTCTTTACCATCTGGGAATAAACTATCCAACACAATCAATCAAAAGACATTTTGTATTCAACTAATCCTTGAACACTTTGCATTCAATGAACACAAAGTATTCAAGGAACATAGAACAATCCATGAATGCTATGTATTCAATAATAATTGAATGCTCAGCATTCAGTCGAGCATTAAACATCTCATATTCAATCAATACCCAAACACTATCCACTCTACCAATTATAGTTGGTCTTCAACCATTTCTTGTAATCAGCAAATCTTGTCAAACAATCTGGAAACCTCATTTGAAATACATAAACAAATAATTAACCAAGTTTTTGTTACTATGGTAACAGTCATTCAAGAATGAAAGCACAATTGTCAACATCAAAGTATTCCTAAAACATGAATGCTTTCACACAGGTGCCATATAAATGGGTCATTTATAGATTATGGTCATTCTGGTTGTCAAGACAAAAACATGGTTACCATAACAACAGTCATGACAACACAGATAATGCTGTCATGGACATATAAACTTTTTACAAGAAAGAATGAATATGAATTTCAGTCTAATATTAGATCTGCTTTGTACAAGTTTTAAATATAATCAATGAATAAATTATTAAAAGTTAACATTAGAAATGGATTTGATTTGTAGACAGGTTAGAATGAATTTTCTAAAGACTTTGAAAGCATTAAGTAATGTCCATGACAACATTATGGTCTCTCAAACATCACATTCTCTATTAATGCAAAAGTCAACATGTAAAAATGTGTCATATTTACAAAATCTATCTACCCACAATGAAAAATTGGTAAAAAATATGTACAAATTTCATTGTTATGATTCTCAAAACTCGAGAAAAACTGCGTAAAAAGGCCATTTTGATCTCAACATTGTTTGTGTAGTAATAAAACACAACTGGCCCCCACCCTTAAAATCACACAAATTGTCATCTGTTCTAATATAAACTCACTCATTAAGTAATTAAAAATACATTTCATTGCAGTAGTAAAATATTTCCATCATTTTGCCTATATCAGTTTATCAGATTTTGACAAAAATGTCACAAAGAGTCTGTGTTGCCTTATTTGGTAATTTGACAGTTTTACTTAAATTTCACTAAAGTCTTTAGTTGGAAGGGTCCACGATTCCAGACTGTCCAGCAAAGTAAGAATAGGGGCTTACATGTGCCATTGGAGGTTGAACAATATAGCCTGGATGCATCCAGCCTGCTGCAGGGTTGGTAGACTGGGCTGCCATCTGGTAGGTTTGCGGGGTAGTTGCCATAGTGTATCTTGGCATGAGGGTAGGTGTTGCCACTAGGTGAGGTGTGACAGCACTGAAATAAAAACCTCAAAGTTGAAATCAATATGAAATTAACCATACAGAGTCATCTGGTCTTTTCTGTAGTTGCTGATGATGATACGCTTTTACAAAAAATGCCCTACAATATATTTCATACCACCTACATTTAGTGTTTAGTGGAGTTTCCATTAAGTATTATACTTAATAATGTCACTAACTTGGTTATATAAACATTTAGTCATAGATGAATCATCAAGTTGTGACAAAGAATAAGCACACATAGTTACTTATGCATTAGGATTCATTAGCTTCGTTTGGACGACAAATTACTATGGTAAAATTTATCATGATTAAATCTCGCTAAGGTGAAATCACTGATTAATTTTATGATTAATTATTAGTTAACATGAAATCACTAATTTATTTTATAATTAATTACTACATGTTATTGAATAATTGCAGTAGTTTATGGCAAAACAACTTCATTATTGCCACACCACTCTGTTCTAGGTAACATACTTATTATAAGTGACCTATGGTAAAATCACTTTAGTATTACTGCCCCACTTATTTCATTCTTAAAGGTCAATACATGCAGTATTTTATCATATATTTCGTAGTTCCTGTATTTTTATGTACGATAAAGTCTACATAAACCAGAAATATGAAAACGTGAAACAAGTTACTTCTATTTCAATTCTGTTTTGTTTTCAAATGTCTGTATTTTTATTTTTTTATTTTTTTTTAATCAATATTTTTATTTTTTCATTCAACCAATCACATCCTCCAAGTTTCATACAAACAGACAACAAATATTTGTTCTTCACAAACGCAATGCAAATAGGCAGCAAGTACTTTTTTTCGCGACACAATCCTTTCCAGGTGTTTTATTGAAATACAGAATGCTTGTTAAAGAATTCATCTTGCTGTAGCTTAGCATTTGATCTTCTCTGACAACATGTAAAACAGAAAGGTCATAAATCTACACAATGTACTCAACACCGAGTTACACATGTCCCTGTCATGTATTCTGAGACAAAATTCATGGTAGGGTGAGAAAACTAATATAGCTAGCATCAAAGCTAAGAAGTAGAACACATTTACATATCTTGTTGTGAAAGGACATTTAAGGGAAATTGAGTGTGAAAATCTGTATCTATCAAATAAGGGGCTATATAATGGAGTACATTTGAGAAATAAACGCCCATCGATCTTTGGAAAACGTCACATGTAATTCTCATTTTTACATCTTTTTTTTAATATTTCAACATATAAAACTACACTTTGATAACAAAACAGAATAAAGTGGATTGAATTTTATAATGCATCTAAAGACTCAAAAGTTTATGTAGCAACCATCAATAAAAAGAAGAATCCCCCTCCCTCTCTCTCTCTCATTTCTTCGAAATGTTTTTTGATAGTACCTTTGTAGAAGAAGTTTGTTGATTCTCAGCAATTGTTTCAACTGGATAACATATCATCTAAATAAATTTTTGTGACAACAACAGTGTCTTAAATCCTCGAGTAATGGGGAACTAGTATCACTACCCATATTTCTAAAAGAAAGTGTACTTATTCAAATTCTTTTGTCATGACTACTTACCCACTTTGAGCAAGAGCTGACGCGGAGTCTGCATATGCTGCAAGAGCCAAACTAGCCTGTAAAAGACAAGGTCAAGGATAGTTTTATCAAGGAGCACAGTCTGGTTTAATACACATGTTAATTTCAGTATGTCTATAATTTACTCGAAACTGATGACTTAGTGATGCGACATGCAAACACAAGGATGTGAATTTTAATACAATATTATAAATCAGTATCTCATAAATAATTCAAAATGATTTAACTTTATTTGCAACATTTTACTGAGTGAATCTGAAATTATGCATATGATGACTGGGATGAAATTACAATACATATATAACTGTTAGTTTTTGTTAATTTTTCAAAAGCTATACTGAATGTTATCACTATGTTAGTTGCTAAATTTAGACTTCCAATCACATGTTAGTTGAAATAAATGTGTATGTATCTTATAATCTGGTATTGTTAACAGGGGCATGCTGTGTAGATAATAAATTCATTCAGGGGGAGGTGGGATGTTGGTGAATTCCGTCCATCATGTTTCCATGCATTTTATATAAAAATTGTCTGTTGCACAAGCAAGCATTAGTAGAATTACCGCATATTAGTATGCAGAAGCAACGATAAATGAAAATCAATAGATGATAGATGACAGTAGAAGATTTTAGATTGAGCATACCTGAACCCCCTACCCTGATGGACTTTGAATGGTTTTCCTTATTTAGTCCCCCTAGTATGTGACATGCCTATCCTGATTCATGCCTAGGACATTGTAGGCTAGCATTGCTAGCCCAAAAGGCCATCCTCACTAGCCTGTACACATGCTGGCACATGTGCCTAACGACCATTCACCCACTTTTACAGCAAAACCCTGACTGAGCTACTTTTTCTTGTTAAGAACTCTTTGACAAAGAAGAAAAACTCAAACACCAATAAGATACTTATAATAAGTAACTAATAATGTCTACTGGATATCAATAACAATGTTGCTGAGGGGTATTTCTCAATGTTTCCTTGCAAAAATTTTTTACATATACTCGCAGCCGACATTACTTTGTATAAAAATGCAAAAATAAAATCTTAAAGAATGTAATATTTAGATAGCTTTATGATCAATAATTACATATATAAGAAAATAAATTCTTAGCTGTTAAATTTAGTTTGATTTAAAGAATGAAATTTTCCTCCTAAGTGTACATCAGTCAGGGTAAACGTAATAAGTGGTCAAACAGTCACATGGGATTTCGACTAGCAAACATGGCTGTGTATAAGACTGAATGATAGCGGAGAATATCGACAGAGTTGGACTTGAGAATAGTCTAAGAGACTTGCACAAGGATAATAATAGCATTTACATCTCCCATTTGCTGGAAATATGCCTGTAGAGATCCACTTTTATCCAAGCCTGGTAGGGTCTGTACGAAATAGGCAAAATATCTTAATGTACTTCGCAAAAAAATGTCACATTACCTTTCATTTTAAATATGCATGGCCAAATTTATGTAGATATAATTTAATGGTTTATCTTTCCTTGTATATGGTCTACAAATCTCTTGAGAGAAACATATCGCACTGTCCTCCTGTTTTATACAATTTCCCACTTTAAATGACAACAATTATAACTGATACATCTAATAAAGGAATAAAATATCCTTCAATCGACCATTATGTGGCATTTAAGCCTATCTATAGAACAACTCTGAATATTGACAAGCATGATTCCCTGCAGTGCTTCATAGTTCATTGTAAACTAAGACAAAGTAATGATTTCTCGGACTAAGAACTCTCTGAAGCGAATAGTCAAAACCATAAATGTAAATGAAATTATGCAAATGAAAGCTTGGTAAATCCTCCAACCAATTCCACTATAATGGTGGGACTAAACTCATGGACTTGCATGCTCCATTACCCTACTATAATCTCATGCAGTGCAGTGATATTATATTCTATTATTATACGATTTATGTCCCCATATTTAGAATCATTTGATGTAAAATCCATAGTCTGACTTTACAGAAACTTTCGATGGAAATGGATGTATGAACAGATAATACATTGCATTTCAGCATATTCTGCCCGTAGACAAAAGTTAATGTTCCATTTAATTTCATGTATTCTGATATTCATTTGCTTTATTTACTTGCAGTGATGGTTACATATATATAATTTTTCGTGTCTGACTGAATGTTAAAAACTAGTTAATATTTTACTTCGTGTGAAATTAAAAGTAAGTATTCATACATCAATGTTTTTTTTCCATTAAAGACAGTAAAAAATTAAGATTAAAAACAAAACAACATTAATTATAATATTTAAAATGTAGTCTCATGAAATAACATAAAATAAATAGGTTTTAAAATAGTCTCGACTGCTAATTATTTTATTATATTGATTATTTTCAATAAGTGGTTATGGACTTTGTAGAATATATAAGATAAACACCAAAGCTCCGACTACTATGACTGCATATAAAATAAGCTGTGAAATATGCAATAAAAGAAACCAAGTCATGTGATAACCATGTGACTTCTTACCTCTGTCCGACTGTCCGGCCATTTTATCTGCTGGAAGGTTGTTTTCTTTTTGTTTCCACCATCAGCAAATTTAACTAACAAGGGTTCGGTGCATCCTTAAAAAATAATGTTACAATTAAAACATAGTAAATACTATAGTGAAGCCGGCGTGGCCTAGTGGTATAGCGTCGGACTCCTGATCGAGTCCCGCTCTGGTCATGCCGGTGTTCTGTCTTTCGGATGAGACAGTAAAAACCGAGGCCCCGTGTCGTGGTATGCATGGCACGTTAAAGATCCCTCACTGCTTCGGGTGGGTCCGTTGCAAAAGACAAAATTTGTATGCCCCGCATCAGGCAGATGCCGTCAACATATACGTGAAATATTCGTGGTGTGACGTAAAACAAAAATCAATCAATCAATCAATCAATACTATAGTGACATAGGTATTATCAACAGTTGATACATCTTCATCAAAGAATGAGTTGTTGGGTCACCTTAATAGTTTTCTCTTGCTTCTGGCATAAGATCTATCCGATCTAGAACCACCAGACATGATAGTTCTTCAATACAAAAATCTCCTAATCCCTTGTTGACTTCTGGGTCAGCCAACATTGATGCTTTTGTTTCTAATGTCGTCTTCTGATAGGGGATGTGAGGGGCTGGTATTAGCTCTGTTGCTATTTTCCTTTCTCAAAAGAAAAGACATGGATACCCATGTACCATGGGGGGAGGGGAGGGGGTTTGAAAGCCATCAGTTCGCAGATAAATTGCTATAAAAATGCAAACAAGTTGAACACACTGGCAAAGCATTGGGACACAAAAGTAATTTGATTATTTAGCCTTTTGTATGTTATACCAGAGACATATACACAGGAAAAAAATAAACGATTACATTGTCAAATACCACACCAAAATGAAGACTTGTAGTAAACAACATGCATGACTTGTAATGCATTACTTACATTTACGAAATATATTTGTGAAATACTGATCAAAATCTTTAGGTGGCAGCAATACTAGGCAGAAAATATTTTAACAATCTAAGGAAAAGGTGACAGTGTCAAATATTTTGGTATCAAAAGAAAGGTCTTGTCATAAGGAACACACAAGTGAAAAATGAAACTATATTTAAGTTCTGGCCAAAGTAATAGTTTTAAAGACAGGCACGTCGAACATTATGATTAACTAACATGAGAAAAAATTATCTGCATGGTACATGTACTCTTCCTATTCCGGAGGCAATCCCTCCATTATTTCATTTTTTTTTTCTACCTAGAGTTTGCCTTTCCATCAAAACATCTTGGTCATATCGCAACAGACAAATTTTTACTAACTTCTTTAAAAAATAGTGGCACATTTTGGGCATCGAACCTGGATTACATGCCTCACCAAACCACTACATGTACAATAATTTAGTCTTTATATTTTATATCAGGACTTAGTTCTTTCTATGCTCAGAACAGAATAGTATCAATTTTAATGCAAAATACAAACTATATATATGCAGTTACTCCGTACCAATTTTGCCATACCTGTTGAGGCATGTTCGTTTATCGATATATCACGTACAGAAAGTAATAAACTAAAGTTTTTGACACGTAACTGGCAAAGATAATATGACATTAAATTTCAATTCATGAATATCATAAATCGTTGCGGATTCAGGTCGTGACTTCGTGTCGTCTAATATCGTCAGAGAAGTAATTAACGCAGTGGTGTTATACATGTATACATGTGTGTGACACGACAATTGAAAATAGTTGATTATAGCATATTTACATAATGCGTTTTAACCATCTGCTCATAAGAGATATCTAAGTAATGTTTACTTGATGGAAATATTTAAAAAAAAAAATAACTATTTTACGTAAGTAGATAACTTTTCAAATGTTCCAGATTTCGAAAAAAAATGTATTTGAGAAACACGACTGAGACCCCAAACCCAATAAATTCTAAAGCAAACTAAAAAAAATCCTATATAGGCATTTGAAATATTCTACATGTATTAGTTCAGAAAAAAAAAATGTACTTTGACTTTGGGCTCTTCTTTAACCGATGGAACGAAAATAGCCTTAACAAACATGTTATGCCACAGTGTCAACAATCACATGAATGAAAATGAAATAAGTTCTACGCTTACACTTCCTTTGTTCCATCGCGTTATTGAACATCAAAACCAGAACAGAGAATTTTTTTATCACTCATCCATTGCTGAGTACGCAAAATTAATTAAAGTCAGGGAGGAGAAACAAAGCTAAAGTACAAGTGCATTACAATGGGGCCCTACTTCAGAGGGCTCGTTAGGAGTAGAACTCTCTCTTGTAAGGTGTAACCGGCCTTTATTACACACGAGTTTTGTCAATATTTAAACAATAATTCGAGTATAAGCGAATGCTTCGAAATTATGTCAGAATAATTCTATATTTAAATACACTGCTTGAATGGTAAATAGACTGACATTCTGACAAGAAAATCGACGGTGATTTTGTTTTGGAAACATTGCTTAGGTCTGTATGATAAAGCGGTTTCGTTGCTTTATTTGGAAATTCGGGACATCTGACCTTTCCCTTTTTGAAAAAAAATATGGAGTTCTTGTTTTTTCCTTGTCTTTAAAAGATCTGTATGATAATTGATTTCGTTGCCTTTCCTGGGATTTCAGGAAATTTGACATTTCCCCTTTTGAAAAATGTGGAGTTCCGGGTCCGGCGCCATAAACTGAGAATATACTTGAGTCAAAAATTCATATTCTTCTGTTCGTCAATGAATTAATATCTGGGATTTGGATTTTATTTAGTTTTATTCTACTGATAAATAGAATTAAACCATTCTGCATTAAAATTTATTTGAACGTTAGATAATGGAATAAATTAAAATGAAATTTTTGACTTAAGTATATTCTCAGTTTATGGCGCCGGACCCCGGTCTTCTCCTCGTCTTAAATTTCACCAGTATGACGAACATGGAAAGCGTATGTTATATGTGAATTTGAACGTAATTCCTTTTTCCCTTTGACTAATGAATTAGGAGCAAACATCCTCCCTTCAGATCGCCATTTTTTTTCGAAAAGAGTAATTTTGGATATTTTAGGATGAATCCTACCTTTCTTTGACACAATTGTAACATAAAAGTTACTAATTTCCCCCCAAACTGCTGGATCAAAACATATAGAACATAAAATGTTTTGGGTACAGTCAGATATCCTTTTACCTTTCTTCTTAAAGACCTTTTCTTTGACTTCATAATTGAGGTTACATACTCTTTCAGAATTTTTTAAAATTCTTCTTTAAAGATTCACTTGAAAGAATGTTTGAATTTTTCTGTGTTTACACATTTGGGCGCACGTAAACACTTAACAGGGTAGGTTGGATTGAACTGCTATTATAATAAAATTAATTCTTGTAAGTGAATATTATATTGACAGTTATTGTCCTTTTCTTCTCAATTTATTAATTAACCAAGCGATGACAACAATTCTGTTTTCAGACAGGCAGCCAGGCAAAAATTACAATCTGGATGTTCGATTCTGGGTACATAGAGAAAATATATACACACAATATTTACTACATGTAAATAAGGCTTTCTAGTCAGTGGTGAATTCTATGGAGTACTGTTGCTCCTTTATTAATCATTTTGTAATTCAATGGTTTAGGAAAACCATGGCAAGTTCAGGAACCTTGAAGAGTGATAGGATAGGAACCAAAATATTGTGCAATATGCCCCTGTCCCCCCCAAATTGGATCAACCATTGAAAAGAAATGCATGTTCTTGAAACTGCAACAATAGCATATGATTTACCATAAATGGCAGTAACACTGACAAGGTACTGATGGCTTGAGACCAGATGCACAGGAAGAATAAGTATCTCCTGTCTGGCTAACAAATCCAGCTGAGAATATCCAAACTCTAATGGAAAACATCAAAATATTTCAACAAATATACAATGCTGGTCAATAATACACTTAAGAAAAAAATCGTTTTACCTGGTAATATTTTTCCATTAAAAGCGTTAATAATTTGTTCACATTTTTCTTTGGATTCCATTCGACTGAAGCCGACACCACGACTGATACCGTCTGGCTTGCGGAGTATCCGGGTTGATATCACAGTTCCGTATTCTTTAAACATATTTTCTAAATTTGTTTCAGCGAAATATATAGGCAGATTAGCGATATACAAGTTGGTCGGATCTTGTTCTTGTTGCTGTAGAAAAAAAGGACAAACACTTAGAGCACTTCAAAAATACAACAGTAACAACAACAATGATTGGTCTGTCACTCACCAATATATATCGGATATCACCAATCATTCAACTAAAGTAAATCTGGGGATCGAACCCAAGACCAAACTTACTGACCACTAGGCTACAGAATTTCCCGATATGACTCATTGTGAGGGAGTTGTATACACAATATTCATTAACTGTATACATTGTACATAACTTACGATCATGTCATCAAGGTAGGAAGATGTCAATATGATGTAGAATATCAAAACTTTTAAATAATACTTCTATTTTATCCAAACACTCATACATATATCATACACTTCTATATCGTAAATCATCTTTACCTTGAAGAAATAAGTTAGAAATTAAAATATATGATAAAAATATATAATTTTACCTTGCAAATTAAATTTTACTACATGATAATCATTTAGTCAAATGATAAAAATAATGACTACAGACAAACGAACGTTATGAAAGTCAAATAGATATTTTATTCGACTTCCATTCTCAGATCATTTATCACGCTGATAAATGACCTACTTTCTGGATTTAGGTCACGTGGTCCGGGCGCGTAAGGCTACGATTCATCTAAGGAATGTTAGCGACAAAGAAGACACTACTATCTGTAGACATTCCTATGGGGAGGGGTATAAAATACATCCAGAGCTTAACCTACTGATCTAGTACGCATATCAATTCCTATTTTAGTCCTTCAGATATTTAGCCCGTCTAGGTTTGGCACGAAGGGGCAAGTTTTAGGTGTTTCTAGTACGGGAGCAGATATGTAGATTATCACGTAGTGTCAGAAAGACGTTGGGGCGAGAGTACTTTATGATCCTCAGCGGGTAGTTAGTTCCTCAAGCATACACAATAAATGGAGGTATTTTAAGGGTATTTCGACATCATGATTTGAGACAAGGGCACACTCCAAGTACTGAAGTAGCTCCGCTTAAACGCGACATAGGGAACTTCTATGCGCCGCGATATGGATAGCCCTTGCTTATATCAAATCACGCGCTGACCATGTGTGGGAATCGGGGATATGGAACAATCCTGATATTAGAGAAATACGACTTTTTGTACCTTTAGTTGTCAAATTGGCAAAACAAAAGGTGATATGAAATAACTCTCTACCGGATATTTTTAGGGGTGGATCCCAATGAGATAAAGAGAGAAAGAAAGAAGGGGGATAGAGAGAAATTCCCAGTCTGCCTGTAATTCAGGACACGTTTTGATTCCCTTTTTAGATGTATCAGTTAACGAAGAACATGAAATATATGTTACAAGTACATTGAACAGGGAGTATATGCTAGGTATACCAAAAATAGATAGCCCCTAACGATTTTATTACAGTTCGAGTTTATTGTCCGGGAAAAATCTACATGGTTCGTCTAAAATACACCAAGATGTGAAATGATTAATGATGTACATGTACTCATTATTAGTTTAAATCAGATCACAGGTTTATTTGTTAATTTGATTTGTTTGGAAGTGATTGCTTCCAATGATTCGCAAATTCGAAACACCTGTCTTTTCTTGCAATTTTTATTAATCTTGGAGTGAAAAAACGACTACCGTGTTAAAGTTCATACACGCAATTGTCGGAACTCGTTTTCACCCGCTTGCGATATAAAATCCGAAGGAAGTTAACACTGCAAATAATAAACTCACGAAAACATCACGTGATATGTTTAGAATAAAATCTTTCTACGCTCCCAAGTTTTATGTATCTTGACTTTTTATGCGAGATATATCCTTTGCATTTTCGTAATGGAAAATGATCCATGTAACGTGTATAACTTAAAATATGGTATTCAAAAGCAGCAGACCGAGGCCAGGCCTAAACATATTTGTGACATGGATTCAACATTATAAACCACAAAAAGCAAGCGTATAAAATGGTGTTAATATATGCAACAATTATGCGAGTATGTGTCGCCAGTTAAATTAATGGCAACTATACTGAAATAAGAGCCACGCAAGACAGCGTGATGTATGTATTCGCGGGAAAATGTTAGGTGGAGTAGCGAGGGCTTCATATAGATGTATAGTCAAGACGGCCTCCTCAAAAACAGATACACTGTAGCTAAGAACGGGTTCGGGAAATATAAAACATTGATAAATTACGATGGGGTTGAAAATGTGGTATATTAGATTACTTGACAAAAATGACAAGTAGTCAAGGAACTAATGTACAAGCCATCTGTGATTCAACTGCAAATAAATATTATCTGTCCTAACTATAAAATCGGTTGGCTTGTTATGAATTGACACTTTTGTGGAAATATATTTATGTTAATAGAATCATGATGTTATATCTTTTATTTAATGTAAATAAAGTCACTTTCTGAACATGTGGCAGGGGGTCAGACGTCAAACATCTCAAGCGTGTCGTATGGAGCAAAAAACTTTTTTCATGTGAGTTACTTTCTAATGTTACACGGTATGAGTCCGCGAAATAAAGTCATGCTGCGAATATATCAATCACATGAAAAGTGTAAACCGTAAAGGGGGGGGGGGGGTGTAATAATATGATTCATCTACTCATGATCTTGGATAAGTAGTTCCGTAAAGAAAATAAAAGTTTAAGCTCTCTAAAATTGGTCACAACATTATCTCAGAAGCACAGTTTTATAATAATTCATAACTACCTCCTCCTTTAATATCTAAGCAGACAAAAGTGTTCCAAATTAGCTGAAACTCTAAGATTAATAGTTGTTCAAGGATAATTGACACGAAAATAAATTGCCGCGAAAATAAAGGTACTTTTTGGTGTATTTTTAATATAGTAAGTCATGTAACATACGAATCAGTGGAATAAGAATCTTTTTGAAAGTGTTTTGGTCCTTCGGTTTCCTTCAGTAATTCCGGTTCATCAATGTAAGTCTATATAGTTTGCGTTCACTACGATTCTCAACAAACTTCGCCATAAATAATGGCAAAGTGAAATCGAATGCATTAAGAATTCCGTCACGAATTCTATACGACAAATTAATTGCAATCCTGTCCCCCGTAATGGAGTACATATTTAGCCATTATTAGACAATTGGCGATGCGGGATGGCAGAAATGGCGCGCCATACTTTAAGAGGGTGGTCTAATAATTACAATTGATCCATGATTACTGCTTTTACTTTGATGTTCTACAGAAAGTTGTTCGACTGATTGTTGGGAGTTATGGTCGCGATTAGGCGTTTCATAGAGACAGCTTGTCCAGCAGACTACATTTGTGGCTGTAGAAACTAGAAATCAATTCTATTACAGATTGGTAAATAGGATTTCACTAAGGCGACCATTTATCTTCCGGAAGCGCATAAATCGAACGTAGAAAATTACATAAAAAGTACACAAAAATCGAATATTTATGTACATGTATATAAAATATATACATTTCTGCCAAACATATTCATATATGACATAGACAGTCTGGTATATATGTACATGCATGTATTTAAAAAAAAGGAGGGGGCAAAAAAAAAAAAAAGAAACACTTAGATTTTATATTGCAAATTTATCTTATGATTAGAAATGTTTCTTTTTTCCCTTGATTAGACAAATCAATGCATGAACAATTATACCATGAATTATCAAAAACTTGAGGAGAAAATGAATATAAGATGGGCCATTTAGATTGAACTTGCACACTAGGAATGATGGATGAATGATTTTACTTTATATTACAGCTGAATGGTTCATTAATATTTTTTTCATAAATGAAGTATTTATTTGTATATATTTATTAGTGCTTTTATAACATGCAAGGCCTGTTTGTCGATATACTGAGTAAGAAATGGACATTTTGTTACTTTATATCATGATTGGACGGTATATTGATATTTTATACAAAAAGTTGCATTTTTATTTCAATCGCCAGTGGACTATTGGACTGTTTGGTGATGTGTGTGTATGTTTGGACTGTCTATTTAAATCAGGAATACACGGATCAGCTAGACTTTTGAACCTTTATCAATCATGTATATGAAATTACGACATAAAGTCTTCATTTATGTCTTTACCTTGGCCATTTGTGCTTGAATTCCTTGTGATTGCAGTGCTTGGACGGCTACTTCCGCTGCAGTGGGGGATTCAAAGTCCACGAATCCATACCCTATAACAAAATCCTATTCATCAACAGCTAATCACCAACATGCGAAATCTACGTATACATGATACACTAATCTTAACATTCTTTATATCATATATCATATGATACAATAGCCTTAACATGGGTAGGTCATATGATAAGAAAGTCTTGATGTAGTTTTTCTCACTATATGATCGATAATCTTAACATTGTACATATCATATGAAACTCTAGCATATACACCGGTTTATCACATGATACGATAGTCTTAACGTAGTTTATGTCAAGATACAATAATATTAACAATGTTTATATCATATCATACACTAGTATTTATTTTGTTATATCATATGACATAATTTTCACAGTTTATATCACGATACAATCAACTTATCATAGTTTATGTATGGTGCACTAGTTTTCATTTTGTTATATCATATTATACCATAGTATTAACAATGTAATCCCATATGACACGACACTCGCAGCGCCGTTAAACCGTATGATACAATAGTCTTTTTATGCCCCCCGGATCGATAGATCAGGGGCATATTCGGGTTTTTCCTCTTTGTCTGTTTGTTTGTCTGTTGTCAACGTCTTTAATGCCCCCGGATCGATAGGTCGGGGCATATTGGTTTTGTCCTGTCTGTTTGTCTGTTGTCAACTTTAACCTTGGCCAGAACTTTTAAACCGTGAGGGATTGAGAATTTATATTTCACATGTGTACATGCGACACAAAGGTCGATGACCTTTTGACCTTGAAAATGACCTTCACGCTAAAAAATACTTTTTGGGTTTTTTTGCCGCCGGGGGCATTAGTGTTTCACAAGCACAGCTTGTTTTAACATAGTTTATATCAGATGATATACTAGTCTTAGCATCCATACGCTGTCTTTACGCATTTTATTAATAATTTACAAAAAATAATAAGTAATTTTGATATAACACTAACACACCCTACTATAATCATTGTTAATTTCACATAATAGGATTTTTATAATATTGCTTTCACCATACAATAAGATTCTCTTCATGTTATTAATAAAACATAATAGGATTATCTTAATTCTATTTATAACACATGATAAGAAACTCTTAATATTGGTTTAAAATTACATAACAGATTACAACACAATAAAATTTTGTTTATATTGTTTATACTATATAATACGATACTCTTCATATTGTTTAGATCATATAATAGAATTCTTATCATATGGTTTGTATCCAAGAAAAACGATATTCTTATTACTGTTTATATCACATGATGTGATAACTTCACATTTAGATCTCTTTATATCTTAATATAATGCCAACCAATACATTATATGTACTCTTAGTAACACTGTTTATATGGTCAACTTGTTGGTTGGTTTTCAAGGTCGCTTTCATCAATTTCTCAAGGACATGAAAGCAAGAGAGGTAACCAACCTCTTAAACTTAGTAGCGCAAATCCGAGAATCGAACCCGTATCGTCTAACACCCTTCCCCCCCCCCTTTTTTTTTTAATCGCTGACTCTACACTAAATCTATCTCATATTGTTTATAATTATGATATGGGAACTCTAGCTTTGATATTATGAAAGCTCGCGATACACTCATTTAGATCGCGCTGATAACCAAGTTTGAATATAAATGTGTAATACAACAGATCAACTCTAGATTCGATATGCATAATTTAGCACTAATGGATAGAAGTAATTTCCAGCATATTACATGACAATCTCAAGAGTTGTTTTCATCATTTCTGTAAGACATGCCTTTAATATCATTTTTTTTTTTTGTAAATCGGCACTGTATTGTGAAAGCTGAATCCATTAAGTCTAGCACCATGTACATTATATGCACATATATTCAAGCCATTTAAATCTTTCATATTTGGGTAATTACTTCTAAATAAAGTACTCTATCATGTTTTTCAAGTTGAAATATCGAATCCATAATGAAAACACAGACATAGCTTGGAGCCTTGTTTGCACCAGTCTGTAATCTACACCCATCTAATGTGGCCACTGAACTAGTTTATAATGTATCATGTGAAACCTTTATAAAATCAGAAACGAGAGCGGTCCGTATAATATGTCCTTTGACACGAGCGTCCTTTCGGCTCGAATTCGATATCTTATCCTTTACAATGTCACCTAAATCACTGTAATAAAAGATCGTGAAGTGAAAAATAAACTTTCAATGCCAAGAAAGACGAAGAATTCACACCTGTTCACGATTTTCCTGATTTTTTCCCTATTACTTCATTTTTCAAGGATTTTTACGCTTTGATCTACTTCTTTATTTTAACACCTGTTCAATGAATATACTTTCATATATTACTTCTAGCTTGCAGTTTACTGTGCATAGAATCCCCTACCTCCTCAAATATATATATATATATATATATATATATATATATATATATATATATATATATATATATATATATATATATATTCATCAGTTATATTTTCATCAACCCTTTATATATACATACATGAATATATGGGCCTAAATCGCTCACCTGATTGACTACGCCAACACTGCGTATACATGTATATGTAATGTATTCATGAAATACATACCTCAATACTTGTCTTTGATGGACATGTTCAGTACTAAGTGTAGGAAGCATTTCTGTCTTTGACAGAGTTTCATTTTATACATTTTGTGTGAAAGTGATTCAGAAAATATATAGATCATTAAGTGTCCTTACACTGTACAGCACCTTTGATTTCGTCACGTGAATTCGTCAGTCCAACTGGATATACAAAACATTTATCACCAATGATCTCATTGGTCCATAAAATTTGAACTAGATGCATGTATATGTATTTTGTTTGTAATGCTTCTAGCAAAATCATGTCTAGCCAATAAATCATTGCGAAAATAAAGTCACAATTAATAAAGATGATTTAAAAGAATTTTCATTGGCCCTGTCCATTAAATATAAAGTCACGTGGATATCAGTGAAGACTCTGTTGGGATGATATTCTTTTCGATTTTTTCACCTGCACGTGGTATAAGTGGGACAATTGCTTGGTATTGCGAGAACCGTCACCACCGACCCTCTATACCCATACTAAATTACGTTAGTGAATCAACAACCTACTATAAAACCGTTTTAGCCTGGTTTTAGGTTCGATCCTGATTCTGTCATTCTAGCCACAGAAGAGCAATATTTCTTGTTTCATATCTTAAAGTATACACTATATCTACAAGATTTGTAGCGAGCAATGAAAAATGGGGCGACAAAACTTATTTTCGGTGGTCGAAACGGAGGTTAAATTGTGACATCACATTTGAAATAAGCCGGCGTGGCCTAGTGGTATCGCGTCGGACTCCTGATCGGGAGGCCGGGGTTCGAGTCCCGCTCTGGTCATGCCGGTGTCATGTCTTTCGGATGAGACAGTAAAAACCGAGACCCCGTGTCGTGGTATGAATGGCACGTTAAAGATCCCTCACTGCTTCGGGTGGGTCCGTTGCAAAGGTCAAAATTTGTATGCCTCGCATCAGGCAGATGCCGTCACCATATACGTGAAATATTCGTGGTGTGACGTAAAACAAAAATTAATCAATCAATCATTGGAAATCGTCTTGTAATCTTCCAAAATAAGGAGACCACCCCACCTCAGAAATATTGATGTGTGAGAAGAAATTGAAAACGTGGTGATAAGTGGAAATAAACGACATTTTGCGGGACGACGTACATACGAACGGACAAAACGAGATCACCGTAGCTCACTGAGCTTTAAAGCTTGTGAGCTATAAAGCCTACCTTTACATTTATTAGTTGTCTGGTCTACAATAGCCTTCGTGGAAATGATCTTGCCATATCTGAAAACAGAAAAGAAATACACACTATTACTAATACTGAATCATATCATGATGGTGTTATGCATCACAATGTGATACCGAACACTATAAATAACAGAAGTAAACAACAAACAAAGAGTACCGAAGGGTCAATAACATCGCAAAGTCCATGGAATAAAAGGACAATATCGTGCACAGTCAGAATGATGCATAGTTAAGTAAAGTAAGTAAGCACCATCTATGTTACTGTGGTATTCCCAACAACGTACCACCGTGAATATTCCTGGATCAATGAAATAAGAATGAGGCCAGGGGACCAATGAAATCAGAATAAGGTAAGGGGACAAGTGAAATCACAATGAGGCCAGGGGACCAGTGAAATCACAATGAGGCCAGGGGACCACTGAAATAACAATGAGGCCAGAGGACCACTGAATGAAAACAATGTAAAAGTCCGAGGGTTTTTTTTCCTGTTCTAAGAAACTACTGCTTCTTTCTTGCTTTTATCTTAAGCATTTTTATTTGATATTTTAAAACCATTTTTCACTGGGTGTAATAACGATGATTGTTAGCATCTGTCACCAGCATACTAACAATGTGTAACATTCAGTGGCGAGAACAAGAGGCAGTGAAGATCAGATAAAAATAAATCAGAGATTTTTTAACGATAGTCTATCTTACTGTTCCCTCAAAATGTATAAGTCAGATTTGATGGTTCAATGATGAAACTAGGATTTGGCATTTAAGAAGTTCAGTGACAAAACCAATAATTTGGTTCGAATACAACAAATCAAGAATTTTGTGGTACAGTGGTGATTCCAAAGAATATTTGCATCTGTTTCCTTTTTTTTCTGCTACACGTCATGTCTGGGCATAGCAATGACATCTGTCTAATGTAATGCACAGAAATTCACGTACTATTAAGAGTTGTTCAGTACCACAACTACAAATGTTTGAGGTTTCTTTGCAAAAACCGCTATACGTTAGTCTAGATTTTAAGGACATGTATACTAATGTTTCAGAAGTGGAAGAAATGTGATGATGTTTTTGGGGTTTTTTTTTCAAAGAAAATTATAAATTACCATAAACTGAATAATAAGAGCATGGAAAACGATTTGAAATAAATATTAAAAAGATTTTTAAATACTAGTAAGTGCAGAAAGGCATCAAAGGTATCAATTTTTATAGTTTGTGTATAGGCAAATAACAGTCACGGTTCTGTTCCAAATGGTAAACAATTGCAATCGTCAAAGGCACGCAAAGAGGATTTTAGTAGGTACTACTTCGAATGCCACATTTTTTCTATTAGTTTTCGCGTCACCATAAGCTCTGTTACTTGCCCTAGATTTGTAACTGTATATTGTAACGCTTTTATTTTACGTCTGTTGGTGTAGAGATGTTGCTCGCTGCTTTTATTTCTTAGTACCCATTCGGGAATACAAAACATTAATATGCTTCTACATTATCATACAACTGGGGATTTCGATAAACGGCCTTACTATTGATTTGCTCTTCGAAGACAATTTCATCGAACAAGACGTTATACGATGTGACTTAGTACAAGTTATATCGAATGGCATGTTAGTCGCCCTCTGATGCAATTACTTCTAATACATTAAAGTATCATTCCAACAAATATTGGTTTTATTCAAATTACATTTTTTTTCAGATATTGATATAAAATGACAAGTCCATAGTTCCTCCATATCCTCCCAACACACTCTCCCATCTGCTTTACTTAATTTTCCACCAAGAAATAATCGAAAACCATCTAATTAAACAAGTTGGCCTTCAAACATAAACGTCTTTCATTGCTTTCATTCTGCGCAACACATGTGCTTTGGAGAGAAAAGAAAATGATTTGTTGAGCCGGGATATGACTAAGTTGATGGATAGGGAAAGATTATCTCCTCACACTCCATAATGGCAGGGGAAGCGAGTGGCTGACAAACCGGCAAATCATTTTCTGGTCTTACTGATTGGAATGACAAAGTCTATTTTCATCTTCTGACTATGGCAAGCCTGAAATGGAATCTAATTTGTCCTAAACTTTCCTTCTATTGATGACGTTTGGCTGAGAATTGTTTGTACTGATTCATGATATATGACAGCTAACTTTGATTAGTTTAGTTCTTGTGTGTTTATATCACGTGCCCTTGGGGATGTTCATTATAACAGTATAAATTGTTTAATCATGGTTAAAATATGGTCTGCAGTCTGCACAACGACAACGAAGATAGGGTTGCTATTAACATATATTTTTCTTGGCCTTGTCCTATGTGACATTATCTATTGTACACCATTGTTTTACAATATTAGCTGCTTTATTCTTTTTCTTCCGTCCACCAGATTTTAAACACGAGCTCGATTTCAGTGTTAAGAAAGTCAAAAAAGGGTTCACTGCAGATAATTTGGAAGTCTCAAACAATGTCTTGTCGCCAGAATGTTCAGGGTAGAAAGTTTCGCTTTGACTGCAATCATATATCTGGATCTACTATACAAATGAACAGACATAAATCTTGATAAGTACTTCTATCAAGTAGACAAAAAACTTTTGTCTGTCACAGACAAAAAAGGTTTCGAATGTTTTCAACAATGATCTTAAGAAATTGTAATTATTGTACTAAATCTGAACAATCACACTTCCTCGTGATATTGTAGGTCTTCAATAGACAAAAACGAAGGTCGCTCGCCAATATCTGCTTAAATCGTATTTCAATTTCTTTCAAAAAGAATCAGTTAAAGTCTACGTGAATGTGTATGTTGTTCAGTAAAATTATAAAATTCAATAATGCTAGATACGAATTCTGATCGCATCGTGTAGACAATAGCTCCCATTGAACGATCAACCACACAACATGTATATGTCGCGATAACAAAATATTATCTTCATAATTTGTCAGATTGACACCCGGATTCCGGCTTTTAGAACTCAAATTCCGACTTTTATAAACTCCCTTTCTCCAACTGCTTTAAACTCCTACAATCTACATAAGAGCGTTGTGATTCTTGATAATGGGGTCACAATGTCTAAGCTATTCATGTCGTTGAGCTGAGCCCTATAATCTTGCACTGGCACCAATCCTAGCACGGTATTGATTATCAATTATTGACTTCACAGATTAAAAGAGTTTTAGTTAATGATTATGTAAGCGTATTAACTTAAGAGTCCATCAATAATTCGACGGAGAACCTTATCCTTTGGGTTTTACGAGAAATCCTTGTGCGGTCGCTTCACCCTCGATTTGGAGTACTCAATAATTCAAATAATCCACAATGCATGCAGTGTACCAACAATTGAGAATGGGGCGCATTGAGAATTAAACAGATCATTATTACTTTTTTCTCTGAAATTTTCCTTAATTGAAAAAAGAAGAGATTTATATATTTAAGAAGGAGAAAGAAGAATTGTCAAATGTCACTGGGTTCATATATTGGTTGTTGATAGGATCTAAACGTTTTTCTCCTGACATTTTCAAGCCGCACCTGCCTGGTGCAGTAAAGTCGACGTCGTGAGGTGGAGACATCTGCATTGTTTCGTTGTATTTAGATCAAGCAGAGGCAACACATGTACGGTGCAGTTACATATAAGGTCAAAATGGCGGCACCAATTAATAGATACGATAGAAACATGGGTCTGATACAACTCTATGCCATACAAGGGTCTCTATGACAGTCCCCTTGGTGGAAGCAATCGTTATTACAGCCCAATCCCCAGCAATAAGCCTAACATGTTTATGTCTTTGTTGAAAAGGTCTGTTTTGGAAACCAATGATATAAAAACATGTACACATCATTTACATACTGGTATTTTCGGCTATTCTATCGGCCTTCAATACTGTGGCATTGAGAAGTATCGCTTCTATGTTCATGCCCGCGGAGTATTAATAACAACTCGCTTTGATCTCGTGGGTTTCTAATCTATACATATAAACAGTGCGTAGGATGGACTCCACTGCTAACAACTGACTCCAAAACCGCTCAATCACTCGGGAAAAGTTCGTAAAAATAGCCGCAAAAATTTTGGTATTCTTAATACCAAAATGTCAAATACCATTTTAAAGACGTTCAAATCCAGGTTTCCTCTCGCACATTTAAGTCAGTTCCAAACCGAAAACGAGTGTTAACGTCTGTTTCTTCAGTGTTAAACGCAAATAAACGTTAGATCAAGAGAATAAACAAAGCCCCTCCCCACCCTAACCCCTACCTCCACCACGTTTTTGCTGACACTAAATGCCACATAGGATTTTTAGTTTCTATTCTTGCCACCTAAAACAAATAATAAAGTACCCCCTCCCTCATTTTGATTTGCTTTCTACGTAATCCTGCACTTAGTAATGGCAGACCCTGAAATGCTTTAACAGACATTCCAACCCTCTGGTGCTCAAGGATGAAGATCTGCCTGTATTGGTGCCATACAGGAAATGGTTTTAAGAATAAACCCCTAGCACATGACCGACCATTATCAGACTGCAGTCTATCTGGACCGGAAGAACACCAATAGCACTGCATAATACCTCTATATTCAGCTATACGGCATGTCAGATTAATAATTGATGTTTTGTCAATTCTAGCATTGTGGGGCTTTATTTTGCATTGCCTCCTTTCACAATAGTCAATAACATAGAATGCATAGCTTTCCACACACACACACACAGGATCAATACGCATCGCAAAATGGTCAGAAACTAATTAATGATTATCCCTTTTACAGATTTAAGTCGTAGCGTGAAGCGCAATTTAATTATTAACCACTTGTGTAAGATGACAATGCTGATATTGTTGTCTATTGCTAAATGAATCAAAGGAGCGTAGTATTAAGTGGTTCAGCTTGAGGGAGATCAACTAA
Organism: Pteria penguin; assembly: GCA_035048485.1. Classification (NCBI taxonomy): domain Eukaryota; kingdom Metazoa; phylum Mollusca; class Bivalvia; order Pterioida; family Pteriidae; genus Pteria; species Pteria penguin. Next base: position 16,489,344 of record CM068592.1, read on the forward strand.
GTAATTACTTGGTTTGAGTTCAACGGGCCAATCAAATGAGTTGTTACATTCAATTTTACAAAATGCAACCGATGCTGAACAAATCCTCGATGTTAAGCCTTTTGATTCGTAATAAGGTTTTATCAGTGGCAGTTCCAATTGATTTAATAGTTTTCAACATAAAGAAGTAGTTAAAGTTTATTTATAAAATGTAAGCGGTTGTGAACCATTCGTTCAACGAATTATTCCATATTCCAATTGATCATGCAATTAATTACGACTGGAATTGTTGTTTCAACCATTTGCACACATTTTGTTTCGCAATGGGAGCACTGTTGTGTAGGTGTGTGTGTGTGTGTGTGTGGGGGGGGGGGGGGGTATTTGCCTGAAACATACATATATAGTTTGTACTATTAATGACAATCCGTTTCGTTACATTCATGTATGTTTTGTAAATATACTGACCAAAAAGTATGAAAGATGGTGAACTGTACATGAAAAAAGCCTTTGTAGGGGAACCCCTCACTTACACTCTAAATGTGGACTTCAGGATTTGCCTCTTATTCAATACGATAAGACGAAGTTTTAAAGTTTTGGGAAATTTCTTTCAAAACTGAAAAAAGTAACTAATTAACTGTTAATAGAGCGATATTGCACTTAGTTGAGGTCACGTGCATTTTGTACTCCTAGCATGCTAACACGTGAAAACGTTTGTATAAATCAAACGCATAGAAGAGTGAGATTCTAATCTTAAGTTAATGGCATCATCTAAAAGCTTCATTTCGTTTGGAATTCTCCTATAATACGACATTTGTTTTTGTCATTAGTGAGCTTCGGTAATATTAACGAGAAGATGAATGGCACAGTTTGTACACAAAAATAGCATCAAGTTTCCACCTCAGATTTCAGCGATAATAACGTGTTGTCAGAGGTATTCTTGGCTAAATTTCGTTATTGTCTAATCCGCCGACATATATTTACAAGAGCTGCTCGCTTGCTTTTAAACACTTTGGCTATTGTGGTCTTTTCATACTTTTCTCATTATAAACAAATGGAAATATTTTTTCTCCAGCGGTTTTTTGTCGATTACATTATGCAGACGTTATATGCATCATCTGTTTACAGGCAGCATCATAATAATGTCTCTGTACATTGGTAGCTATACAGTAGCGCCATTATGTTCACTTTGTAGCACAGACAGACGAAATCAATCCTCGAAACTCGTCTGGAGTAAATCCGGCTTTGCCCCGTTCAGCGAACGTCCGGCTTATCCCACCCAATGTAGACTCGAACAGACATGTATGCCATTGTCGCTATTTTTGTATTGTACAAGTGCCGTGGTTTCGCGGTTTAGATAATGGGTATATTTGAATCTAAATATAGACTGCATTGCGGCAATTTGTAGCATATTGATAATGCATCCTTTCTCATAAGTGGTGGGATCTCTAGATGGTAATAACGAATCAGTTGAAATTTATTCTACAGCTGGCACAACCTTTTTCACGATAGTGTCTTAATTACAAATTTGGTACTCTCCTCACAATAAAAAATAGTTAAATGTGGCATAAATTTAATGTTTAAAGACTAAAAACATTGTTTTTATATCCATATTTCAGATGTCAGTTTCTACTGTTTATAGAAGTTTTATGACTCCATCTATCTTCACAAGATTTGTTGTATACATCATCAGCGTGCGTGTGCATGCTAAGGGCTCACGTGACAATTTTGATAAATGTAAGTCCCGTAGCATACGACCGCTTGGTGAATTTTGTATAACCACTTCGTTCAGGGCAACAGATGTTGTGTCCAGACGACGTCGCCCGATGACAGGATCTTGCAAGTGAATACAATTGAAACGTTTGGCAGTTAGTCGATGAATTTCCTATTTGTTTAATACAAATGGCGATTTTATGCATCCCATTCGTGTTACAACGAAAAAAATAAAAGAAAGAAACCACAGTCTGGTAACTTCAACGTGCTAGTAAACGTGCAGTAAAAGAACGTCCAAATAAACTTAAAATTTTGATTAAGAGAGTCGCTAACTTCCTAACTGGGATATAAATAAAGTTATTGAAACAATTCCTTGGATCATAAAAACCTAATACCGGATCAATCGAAGTTTTTGTCTCAATGATTGACGATGAAAGATGGTCTCCATACATTAAACGATTCTTGATTTATCACTCTCGTTTAGGCAATACATTGTACACCGAAAGCAAAATTACATTCTTTGGTTGGTTGGTTGGAGTATTAAACATCGATTTCAATAATTTTCAGTCATATCGCGACATGGAAGCAGGAGGTAACCAATTTTCAATTTCAATACATAATGGTGCAAGCATAACCAGTGTTGCCAGCATTACAAGGAAAGCGATTAATTGGTTTACAAATAGTTTGTTCATTCTTTAAAACTAATAACACCTACAAATTATATAATCAAATAATGCTGATGGAGGGAGTAAACTTCCAAACGTGCCTAGTGTTTGAAAGCCTGGATGGATAAAGGTGGTTCGGATCCATCTCTATATACATGTAAATGACTCTCATTGGTGCTCTTCGTTGAGAAGTAAGCCGGCGTGGCCTAGTAGTATCGCACTCGCCTCCTAATCGGGAGACCGGGATTCGAGTCCCGCTCTGGTCATGGCAGTGTCCTGTCTTTCGGATGAGACAGTAAAAACTGAGGCCCGTGTCGTGGTATGCGTGGCACGTAAAAGATCCCTCACTGCTTCGGGTGGATCCGTTGCAAAGGTCAAAATTTGTATGCCCCGCATCAGGCCGATGCCGTCACCATGTACGTGAAAATATTCGTGGTGTGACGTTAAACAAAAATCAATCAACCGTTGAGAAGTAAGCCGCTGTGGCTCAGTGGATGGAGTTGTTCAGCTCGTGACCGAGACACACACAGGTGTCCTGTCTTTACGACGAGACAGTAAATGCCGAGGTCCCTCACTGCTTAGGGTAGGTCCATTGCCGAGATATCAATTCCTGTTCAATACATCAGACAGATGTCGCCACCTTGTACGTGAAATAATCGTGGAGTGACGTGAAACAATAATCATTTAACCAACCATTGTAAAGTAGTCAAAAAAGCTCGAATCAACGACTTAATGAGACCCCCATCTTGAAAATTAAATCTGGATGGGTCCCTTGACAAAATTCTGGCTACGCTACTGATAGAGAATCAACTGATGAGTATGCCTTGTCACATGTCATCTAAAGTGTATATGCCTCTAGAGGAAGTTGTTGTGTCCCTTTGATGAATGCCTGGAGTTAAGGAAGATCGCCGTAAAAAAGGCGATGAAGATTTGTTTTGTCTTTCAAGTTGTACAAAAATGTGTACCTTCACCTTTTCCCTAATTTGAACATTAAGTATAGTAATACAAGTACATGTAATATATATACTTAATATAGACATTTGACAAAGATACAAAATTTAAAATCTAAATACTCGTGATAATGAACATGATTCCATCAACTTCTGCGTATGCAATCTTCAGAGCTCTCCAGTAAAACGGAGACTTTATAGAAGACAACCATAAAGTATCATTATAAACACATTAAGATTCATCATAGCCTTTTTCTCGTACGATTGTGATTCATGGCTTATTTATTATACGAACGCGCCAACCAAAATGCTTTTCGAACACGTCCTCGGAATAAATCGCAACTATAGTGCACTGAGTGTTCCAGAAATGTCACGTGCAACATCTAGACAGCAGTTTCACATCTCTATCAACTGTAATGCATTGCAACATGTGCACATCTAAATTATGCATAAATGATGGCCGAGGTTGAAGTTGGTACTTTTTGATTCTAAATTCTGTGTAAGTTGTCACCATGAATCATTCGAAAAGAGTGGGAATTCGTTTACCATTCGCTTCGAGGTGTGTACTGAGTAACACATCGAACTCTCTCAAGGTTACTTGGATACTACAAGATAGTATTCCTTGTATTTGTCATCGTAAATGGCTCTCCCCAAAGTGAACATATTAAATATATTTTGTTCGTTTGTTCTCGGATTAATGGTGTATTTTACTTATATTGGTCAACTGGTAAAACAATTTTTACGACACGCTTCGGAAGGAGCTTTCCAAAAACTCTCAAGCTAGTTCATCGATATCAGCGTTGGTTAGTACATCAATCGTAACGCCCTACAGTTTGATAAAAGCGTCCTCGATGGATTGGAAGAATAAATAGGATATCCGAATAAAAATGTCTCCATAATCGACAATTGGACCTACATAAAAAAAATCCTGACATCAAGGCCCATCAGTTTTTCTTCTCCCAAATATAAGAGAATACTAGTACTACGAGATGAAATATTCTCTTTTCTTAAGATGATATCAATTCAAGAAAGTCTTTATTTGTGAGGACAAAGAAAGCACTCGTTACAAAATGGGACTAGAACTTTGGAAAGGTGGCGTTCAAATCCCGAGAGAAGCATATCTAATTACAATTTTCTGCCCATATACTTATTGAATATTAAAAATGATGTGTGCAAACATATGCACAAGTGGCACTGAAGGTTTTCATGCCTTCAGCACTTTGTATGGACAAGTTTTCTTCTTTTAATAGAAATTATGCATAAGCAGGTGCATATTGGATGTTTTAGAATTCTATTCAAATGCGTAAGTAGTCCAACTGCGATAAAAGTTGCATATCCGTTTCAATTACCTAAAAATGGTGAATAATAGGGGTGCTGCAGTGTAAAGTATTTCTCTCGCCGATACATGAAATCTATGTATATAAATATTGCAACCTGACTTTCTGTCGTTAACAATTTCTTTTGTAAAAGATGGTGAAACGGGACGACAGTTTAAGAAACGGTATCTTGTCATAAAAAATCTTGCTCCAAGTTTCAGTTACTGAACGTACTGGAAGTGCAGCAATACATGTATCATACCTGGAGACTAATAGAATGTACAGAAACTAATAAATTCAACTTACGGTTGGCACAAGTTGACTAAATCTTTATCAGTTGTATTTGGATTGAGTCCCCGTATATACAAGTTTGTTCGACTTAGTTGATCCCCTGATTGACTGTGGTTACTAGACTGACTGCTAGTGGTATTGGGACTGGCCGCAGGCATGCTGCGTGGTGTATATGTCTGTAAAGAGAAAGTGAAAGTAGTTATTTATAATCTATTTATAACATTTTAAAAGAGAAAGTCGCGAACATATAAACAAAAACGATACTCGTAAAACTCACTATAAATCATGAAATTTTTATGTATTGTAATATAAAAGCAATATTATCAATAAAGGTTTTTATATACTGGAAATATCTCATAATTAAACAATGCAAACAATGAACATAATGTGGCGTCTCTTTCATCAAAACCTCAAACGTTCAATCAATCAAAATAACTATTGCCCTCAGTCACCTTCAGAAAATAAAATCATACATGTGGCAAAGGCCATTTCAATGAGGTGAATTGTCTGCCCCTGATTATAACTCTCTCACTTTCTTCGTATCACGGTTAGGTATATAACGGTGATTGGATTCTCTGACCATATGCCACTATGGTCAACTGACCATATAAATGAGAAAAATAAATATATTCTTAAAAGAACACACATTGTAAACTATTATACTATTTCTTTTCTGCTTCCGAGGCCTACTTAATTAAACATGAGCAGACAACTCACCTTATTAAAATAGTATATATTGTGTCTATTCTGATGAAGATCATACACACACTAACTATTTAAATCATACTTTATATCATACAGTTCGTTGAACTAAAACGTGGTACTCCAGAGTCCCCAAAGTCATTAACTGAACGTACGAAATAACATCGGCACGAAATTAATCCTTACCGAATACGATGCAATGAAGTCTCGTTAAATCTCTACTACAGTGTAAGTATTACAGACTCTTCATTACTCCGTCTAATGCAACTCTAGTCATGATAAGAGTTCAGTTCTGACTCGAAGGAAGTACTAGAAACAGCATCCTGTTTGTCATAACCCATACGGTAAAACACCTCACATTGCCACTGGTCTATTTATGCTATATAATCAATGTCACTGAGTGGGGAGGAGTGTACTACAGCATTGGAATATTACTCATCGTTTTATCTCTCGTTTCGCTCACTTGTGGGGAAAATTGGTAATTTCAACTTAAACGTCATATATTGCTTTCATTCCGGACTAAAATACAATGAATCTGGAATTTTGGATAGACATGTTATACACATCTAGGCCAAAAACATATAAATGTTTGTTTAATGTAATATAACATTGGCTAAGAAAACAGGGTCAGTAGTCTTGCTTTCTTTTTTTAAACAAATGCATGAAAAATGCAAAGACCATTGCATGATTGGATGAAAAGTTGATAGCCTTGAGAGCATTGGATTGAATGAGCGAGGGTGAATTGAATTCCTATACACAAACCCATACGACATCCTAAGATTTGTAGGAAAGAGGGCACTAAATTATATCCAGAAACCTTCAGTGCTGGTCTCGAGTACTTTAAACCATTCAAACTTGTTGAAGACTTTCGCAATTTACACCTACTGGACCTTTTAACCAAATATAGACAGCTGTGTCCTTCGTTAAACAGGGGATAATCATTAGATAATTACTGTTGCTTCACTCCGGAGTCGCATACGTGACAGAGGTTCAAGTTTTCTTTTTCTTTCTTTCCTTTTTTTAACATTCTTCTTAATTAAAAGTCATCATTTCATGTACTTTCAACATTTATGACATCACACTTAAAAGGGAACACCTTTGAACACAATTTCAAACTTTTCTTGTTTTCAAAATTTGTATCGAAGAGCATTTAATAACTAACTAAGAAAAAAAAAGACAAAACTAATGCTCTCCAATCCTATCAACCGATTTTACTGTATGTACTAGTAACTGCAGTTTGACGTCACGTATTACGGACTGTCATGAAGGGAAGAACAGATATGGGGAAAATAAAGTAGTGAATTCCGTTAAATGCCACGGACACAATGCAAATATTGTCCCCCAATTGTTGTTAAGCAGTATAATGGGCTATTACATTATATACATTTTCTGTGCTTCGCTATTTCGGTAGAATGTCAACCCATGTAATTATGAGACCAATCATTTCCACCATGAATTAATAGCACATTCTTTCGTCTCGTAAACACCTAGTCACGGACGGGAATCTGGGGCTATGTGCCGTTGAAGGAATGCTGCTGTGAAAGAATGATGGCTATCCATATATTAATCCAAATGCCAGAAAAAAAAATTTTAGTCAATTTTCAGCATTATATTAATATTTTTGTTTCCATATGATAGTGACACAATTTTGTCGAAATTTTGTACTAAATTATCATTGGTTTTATATAAGCGAGAGTAGAGAATCTTAAAAATCAAAAAACATGTAAAAAGTTAAAGAATGAAGACAAAAAAAGCAATCGGAGGTCGTCATACTACAGCTGCAAAGCATATGTATGTCTGTATGTATGTATGTATGTATGTGAAGAAAGGGTCGGGCTCTGAGTAGTCGTTAAGCGCTTGACTTGTGGTACAGACGATCCAAGTTCGATTCCCGAAATGCGCCACTATGTTTAAGAGACTGGTTATCTTCTAAATCCATGTCGAAATATAACTGAAAATTATTGAAAGCGACACTAACCAAACAGGAAAGACTTGAATAATGCAGATGAATCTTTCGTAATAGATAAAATTATATATGCAGTCATTTATTCATTTTAACTTCCTTGTAGTGATCAAGGAACGAACATCCTTTCTCCTTTGAAGAAGATCTGCAGAATGAATATCCCATAGACTTACGAACAAGAACGATAACTTCATGAATGACAGAAAACTAATGTACCAAAACTGCAATAAACGAAATGAATACTGGGCGTGACAAATTTGGCATAACTTGTAAAGTCTAGAAAAATAGAATAAACACGTTTTACAGGTATTTTGTCCGAGAACAACATTTTGATGGTATGTCTCATTTTCAGTTCTTGCCCATCCTTCCATGTTATTCACATCCCACACGAAATGCTTTCAAACGCCTGGCTTGACTAAACCGGGAGACATTGCATATTTTCTTTTTCATATTTAAAAAAAGTCCAGATGTAAATACTAAATTTAAAATGTAAATATTTGATAAAAATGAACAAATGAACTATAAAAGACTTACGTCTCCTGCGAGAAATAAAAGATAATTCCGTGAAGTAAATTCCGGCTGTGTTCCTAACGTTGACTGGGTGGATATGACAGATAGAATGATAAGTATGCAGTAGGGCAATAAAGTTTCAATGTCGCACAATATCTTTCTATATACCTGGATTTTCAGAAATGAGAGTCGACTTGATTTCTCGATAAAAATTCGGGGTCGTTATGCCCAAGCGAGCGTGCCCACACAAACGAGTTAGATTACCTTCATTTCACTGCAATCCCGAATTTAAGAAGTATAACCAAATCTCATAGATCAGATGACGTTAAATAATTCACATCAATTGGACGCATGGATGACGATCCACCACGATACGACCGGGTGTAAGATTATAATGCATACGCTTTTCCTTACGTTCTGTTAAAACGCAGTCGGGACTAAATCGCTTCATTTAAAGTGGAACGTGCCTAAAGAGAACATTTTCACCTTTTTAAGAAATACGGCATTGTTTGTCATTATCAATGAACACCTGTTACTTTAAACGGCTCAAAATCACGCAAATACAATTGTATTATAATAAAAATCAATTCTATATATATACTTGGGCACTAAAGAACAAAATTTCGTTTTTCAATTTTTCGAAATATTAAATTATGAGTGAATTTACCTTGACATTGGACAGTATCAACTAAAACGAAACTCGTTCAAACAAAATTCCATACGATCCATGAAACGCGTTCCTTTCGTTGATTCGTATATATGGTTGCGTGTTTGGTTTTGTCAACACACAGTACCAAATGCAAATATTCAAATATTTAAACAGAAGATATAAAGAAAGTGTAAAACAAGAGAATATGTGCACTTTACCATCACATTGTGAGATATATATATGGAATATGAATGAAATTTCCATCAGTGCACAGCAATGTATATACTTTGTCCACGTGACCAGATTCGGGAAATTCAATTTAAGCTCGTTACTTTTGCTAGCAATATACGACACCCCTCTTCAGATGAGTGAAGCCAGATCTCTGAGAGGTAATGAAATAAATCAAGAAAGCTAACATCAAAGTTTTTACGTCTGGATGAGATGCCGGTGATCGGTTTTCTGAATTTATACTCGTTATTATAGACCTGTTCTTAATAACAATGCTGGCATACGGTGTTCACCTCAACAAATTATAGTCACATCCTTTACCTCTCTACTTCATTTAGTCCACTTTTACGACACAAGCGCCCCTCTCTACTGTGGTTATCTACATGTATGACACACCTAAATCTTCAGATTTTTTTTTTCAATCATCATGATTGTCATTTATTTCATTGTATCTTTATCCTAATCCACCTTAAATTCTCTCTCTCTCTCTCTCTCAAACTCTCTCAAATAAGTAACACTGTACTAGGATACATATAGCGTACTGTTCTGGAATCACCTGAACCAGGAGCAAGCTCATACTATCTTTATGATTCAGTCGCCTGTTTTGGAATCACCAGAGGCAGAAGCAAGGGAATTCAATTCATGTGAAATCCTCACACTATCTCTATGATTCAGCCACCTTGGTCTTCAATATCCCTACTTTTTACAAGGCTACAGACAGGTCGCACACACTATTTGTTTGGAATTAATTTACAAAATGGGCCTAAGATTCCACTTTTAAACCTTCCCCAAATCACCCTGTTCTAAATACGATGATAAACAAGTAGTCGAAATTGGAGCTTCTCTTATTTCGCGGTATTTTCCGCTGCGTTTCGCCACATACCGAACCCTACCAAGCCAATCGGAAAACCGCAAGATTCTATTAACTCAACAGTGAGAAAAAAATTGTAAAATTCAGCTATCTCTGTCCCTTTTTTACCTGGATTATACGAGGATTACGCTCTCCACAGGTGAAGAGTTCCATAACAAAGCTTACGAGGACGTCTAACCGTCTCTGTCGTTGAAATAAAGAATGATACAATTTATATACGTTGAAATTACCATAATTCATGACACATAGCAGACACTGACCCTACGGGTTTAATGGCCAGATGCAAGATCGATCCAGCTCTAGCAAGGCGCCATACGAATACACAAAACACTCTCACCTATGACTGTGAAATATGTTGATGGTCGTTGACCTTCTTTTGCGCTGGCCGCCATCAGCGAAGTCGATTTTAATGAACCATTCTAATATGTTATCATTCGGCCATTACCGTGTTTCTGTTCATTGCACTTTGGACATGCAACAATGCAAACAAAGAGATTTATCACCATTGTTGCCTTCTTTGATCTCTTCAACACATATTAACATAATTATAGAGTCTTGAATGTGACCGATAGAGAAGAACACTTAATTGTATGTATATCTATAAATTGTGGATTCAGAAATATATCTGAATATCACAGAAAACGGTCTTCATTTCGTGGTTTGACTATTCTTTCTAACATGGCCCCGTGAGAAGTACACCGGTAACGCCCTTGTGTGTTTCATCGTGGTGGCCAGACATAGACATACAAAAATGACCTACCTGATAAATCATGTTGTAGACCAGTGATGTCATTCCTTCGTTATATATAAAACAATCTCTGTTACACCACGAATTATTCCCCCTTTCATCAACCCAATTCACACTTAACAGCATACAATTGAAAATAACACAAGCGCAGTGCAGAAGATAAAAAAACAAATTTAAAGATACATAACAATGAAGACCCCCGCGATATCTTAATGTGAAAATAAGATTAATGAATAGTGATATAAGCAAAAGATAAGCAAGTTATCTACAACGGTCGACGTCACGTTCATAATTTAGCAAGACAACTCTAATAGTGTTCTTATTTACATAGCTTTTTATGAAAAATAAAAAAACCCTCCTCTAAATTGTCACAATTTATCTTTTTGTTTCCAAGACTGGAGTCTGTACAGTTTCTAAGTCTGGGAGATAATGCGGAGAATGCGGCAAAACCTGACAGATGAGACGTTTAATTTAAGCTTAAGTCGTTATCTCGGGGGTTATTGTTTCGCTGACGAGCGAATTTAGAAAACTCAAGAATGTGAAATTAGAGGACCTTTACGTAAACGATAATATGACACTCCCTTGAAAACGATGACCAACATTCTTGAGGTTGTCTCTTCTCTATCTCTTAATACATTGGCATGTATATGATTCCAAATTCCTTCATGTGACATCTCTCTCTCTCTCAGCCATTACACAATACATTCAATAGTAATAATAGCAACATTCTCTTACAAACTTTTTTATCCTAATTCGAAACCTCCGCAGTTAAATACCTTTAAACACAAAATGTGGTTGTGAAGATATGAAATCACCACCTGGGAGGAAAAAAACTATGAAAGATAAAGGCACTTACCATGGATGGTACAGTATTGGGTTAAAATAAAGTATACAATGTGTTCCTGGGAATAACGTAGACACTTAGATCGGGATAGATCGTCTACGACGACACAAAGTTAATCCTATCCGCTCATACAAAGATTTGTGATTTCACCCACCTCTGATCAATTCTAAAGTACACCAAAATACTTGTAGATGACAAACGGGAAATCAATATTTTCAAAAATGGAATAATGAATCGTATATGCGTATTCAAAACATGGCGAATTAATTGGCAGTTCAATCACCTGCTAAACATATGGGCGTTTTGTGGATTTAAATTCCAATGAATGCTTAAAATTCAATGCGGAGAAGTCATTCAGTGAAAAATGGGAAGGAGATTTGTATTTATTCACCTCAAATAAAAAGTGGATCTTTTGTTATCCGTAGAATTTTGTTGACGCGTGTTTAGAATTTCTCCATTATGCAATGTGACAATGAGGATTAGCCTTACAATCTATATGTCAAACAAATAAAGGATGTGTTTTAATGAATGATCAAATAAAATTATTAAATCTCTGTAAAATTTTATCATTAATTGCCGTCAAAACTGCGTTGCTGTGGAACAGCAGGAAATGCCATGGAGTCATATCGACGTGATGACTTTTCGCACTATCGTATGGGTGCCCAGGTCACCTTTAAATCAGATAAAGATAGCTAACTATCTATTTGCTCTACTGGATGCATGAAAACTACTTCCTGTAACCTGCTTACAAATATCAAATCCTTGATGACTATTTACATACATGTACATGAAGACCTCTATCCTTACATACGAATTAAGAATAGCTTGTTATCTTGAGTTTCTGATGCTTTGGGATATCTATTTCATTAGAAAATATACATTTTATTATCAGATCACAATGATGCTAAGAGCATGCATATGAACTGCGAGTTATTTACTGCAAGCCATTACCAAAGTAATCAGGAAGCCACCTTCGAAGGCTTCTGCCATTTCGGATGGTCGAGTATCACAAAGAAGAGGTCTGTGCAACCTCAGAAGATGTCAAAAGCCAGAGCTAATATATAGAAATGCATCAAGATACAGATCTACAAAGATGAACATCGACTGTATTCTCAAGCGGATAAACCACCTCAACAAGAGCACCGCTGTTGCGATTCAAATGAGCATATTTCATCGCGACGGGAGCACCAACTAATCTGTGTTACAAACTGATCATCACATTGATATCTGTGTATCGTAGTGGGCCATATTTCAGCCAGGAAACACATCAAGATACCACAAAGAAAATGTTTAAGAAATGTTTAAAAACTCGAGCAGATGTAACAAGTATGCCGCTTTTGCATGGAGAACGTTTCAACCGTGTCTAAACAAATCTTGGCTGGTTGACTGAGGGTTTTTTTTAAGTCGCTTGCAACATTTTTTTTATTCAGTCATATCGCCGAGATACTTTACTCATATGGTGACGGTATCTGCCAGATGCATTGCACAGAAATTTAGACCTATTCAACGAACCCATCCCAAGTAGAGAGGGATCTTTCATGTAACCACGTCTGCTGTGACACAGGGTTTCTCATCCAAAAGACAGCACACTGACGAACCGACGTTGAAAGTCACGGGCAAAGCACATTGCCAACGAAGAATCGACGGCTATTCACCGCTTTACATTCGAACAAAGCTGTACACAAAACTGTCGTGGTATAATACAAAATCGAACGTGTCTGGGGCCTTATTCACAAAGAAACTTAAGTCTAAGTCTAAAACTTGAGACCTATATGGTAGCATGTGTCTTAATTCTAAGAATTAATAAAACGCTTCTGTAAATAGTATATCTGACAAGCTATTCACATGCAAACTTTCGACACATAATTAGAATCTTAAGTTTCTTTGTGAATAAGACCCCTGATGGTACAGAGATTGTCAGTCATAATAATATCTAGTAATGCAGTATACATGGTCAATCAATTATCTGACGACTGGTCATTATGTGTGTGGGACACCCCCGCACTACATCACCTGTCAATACCTCGACATAGTTTTCTCCTTAGGACGACCACTACTAACTACAGACCTCAGAGGGCGTGAAACCCGCCACATTCCAATGTAGGGACTGACAAAAAAGTCGGTGTTTTGATGAACTTTTACGCAATACACTGTTGATATAGACTCCATAATTCTTAACTGTCGTATACAAAACTGTGAAAAATAACATATCAAGTCCCCGAGACTCGACACAGAATAAATTGGGTAGATTATAGCTGTGAAGAACAACAGCTTAGCTCAAGGGGATAAGATATTACGCAATATTTTTCAACCTTTACTGACCGTTGAAATGAAGCCATTTAACCGATACGTATGTAGACATACGAAGACGCAGTATAGTGGAGGGTCAAGAGGGGGTCAAGGTCTGTAAAGGAATACTCGGACTTCGACTACATGTATAACATACATTTTTCCAAATACATTCATTCATTTATTGCGACACGTTGATTCCTTTAGTATCTATGCCTCGTCAAGACCGGGTACAACTGAAGTGGAGAAAAGTGATTTAAAGTTACGAAATAGATTGGTAAAATCTTTTATAAAAACACAATAAATTGTCAAAATACTGAGCCCATAAATTCCTCACCTGGAAAGAAAATTAAAGAATGAATTCCTGGGCAGCTCGAACTTCTCAATTCATCATGTCGTACTACATACATGTATATCCACCCACCTGCTATCTGCTTGCACGTGTTTCTCTTATATATTCACACTACGAACCTCCAAATGTTCCCCACACTTATTAAATTCTCTCTCCCTTTGTGGTCAGCAATACGCGGAGTTACTTAGCGTAACCGCCCTACATTCTACAACAAATGACCGCTTAGTAAATCCTCTAATCGCGGTGTTAACAGCAGACAGGAGCGAGTCCTATGAATTTCTGAGGGTTAAAAGTCAATCAAAACGAGAAAATCCCTTTATGTTAATTTTTTTCTTTCTTCTTTGACAAACTTAGCTTTATGATTTTGTTTTACAAATCGAGCTGTGAAAATCTACCGCTGCAAGATAAGTATTAGTTTCTCAAGTGGGTCACATGGATCCTTTACTGCAAAGCAAAACGTTATAAAGCCATGTCAACTTGCACTACGTGGGGCGTGTGGGATAAAAACTTGGTCGCATTATCCATATTATTTACACGGAATTGGTTTCACTGTTTTTAAAAAGTAAGCTTTCCATTCTTCAACCACCTCAATTACGACTTGCATACATAGAGAGATAAAAGGTCAACTGGTATTTTTGTACTCTGGATAACAATAGTTTCCCCTGGTCGTAGTCCAATACTTTCAGAAAGAAAAAAAAAGCAAACCAGAAATACGCCAGAGTTTCGTTTCATGGACCACATCTGTTTCTTATGAAACTTGTTAAAATAAAAGTGCAAGACAGACAGACAGACACACGAAAAACGGACAAAATGACCCCTGGTGTCGGTATGTTTCACTGGCGACACAAAAGTTACCGGACAATAAAGAGCAAGACGATGGTGACTCCGCAGTTTAGTTTTTGACAGATTGGTACGTACGCTAAGCATTCACTAACGAGAACTTCGGTATACATGTCAGAAATAACTGTCATATAAATAGCAAGGTCTTGTTGACAGTTACGCGGCAATTACTGCCCCGAACGTCCAAATGGTCAATCTACATTCAATAGGTCGCCAAAGCACTAACGTTACAAAGTTACTGCTCACAACAAGAAAAAGAGGTAGGTTATCATAGAAGTTCTGTGTAACGCTCACTGAGATCGCAAACGGGAGATCGCCGCTGGTTCCAATAGAGCTTCAATATCATTTTATTGTTATATATATGTGCATGTGTATAAGCACAAGTAGGAATATTTTTTTTTACATTTTTTTTTATTTCAGTGTTGTTTGTCGCTTTCTTGTGCTTCTATATTTGTTTGGGTTTTTTTTTTTGTTTTTGTTTTTGGTTTTCTTTTTAATTTTGGTTCATTTGCACTTTGTTAAAGAAAATACACACTCAACATCCCACGATAATCTTTCTGTATTAAAAGACTAAATTATTTTTGAAACAGAAATTCCAATTTTCATACCCTAATTACACCTAGTCCCGTTCAGGCAGATAATTAGTCGCCGTTTGTGTGTATTATCATTATCAAAGCCAGAGAATCAATAGAGGGGATAGATGACCTGAACTGACCAGACGCTTAGCCATAACAATGGTCAAGCATTTCGTCTAAAAGCCGCCGGGACTGATCATCACTCACTGTGATTCATTGAGGGAAGGCGGAGTCGATTTCTCGCAGAATCATAAGATACTAGAGCTTCTCTGGATACCTAGTCTGCGATACCTCCGTCTCAAAGTCAGAGGAATTGGACTTATCTGATATCTCTTCAGCTGATGACATATTGTAATTGCATTGTCCGTGCATACTAAAGAATCAACATACAATTCACTAACCGAAGATGAAATCGATTCTAAAAGATGACCGACACGACTGACAACTGTCGGATGACAGATCGCTCTGAAATGAGGTCTTCATATTTTCCGAGGATTTTTTTTTTATAGTGAAACTATTCCATGATGTAAACTGTTACTTTATTGTGATAAATGGATGAAATGCAGAAAACTAAAAAAAAAAAAAATAATAATAATTTTACAATATGCAATGAACAAATGCAAAAGGAATTTACTGTAAAGAGATTAGTGATGATCATGCGAACGTAAACTGACAACCGAGACGTTAAATAGAGAGTGTGGGAAATTTAGGAGTAAGGACACAACAGCAAAGATGCTTCAATAACACAGAAACTGACAGCAAAGATGCTTCAATGATGCAGAAACTGACAGCAAATCGCAAGAGATGTGTGCGAAAACTGATAGCAAAGACACAAAGATGCGAAGTAAAAGCTAGAAATTGCAAAGACAGGAGAGATATAGTTGAAAACTGACAGCAAAGACACTAGAGAAGCAAGCAAAGACAGAAGGAATTACGCCGTAAATTGACAGCTAGGATATAAAAGAAATCTTTGATGCTATTAGAAACTATAAGAAAGACAAGACTTAAAGATGTAAGCGAAGACCTAGAGCAATGACAACACTTACAAGCGGAATCTATTAGTAAAGATACTGAGATGAAACCGAAAACCAAAGGCTTGAGTAATGTAAGCAGAAACTGACAAAAAAGATTTTTCAGTAAATGTAGGGAAAATAGCAGCAACCATGTCAGAAGGCAATAAAAATGCTAATGAATGGAATTTCGTTTGACCCAAATAAAATCATGTAGAGGAATGATGATCTGGGGAAGAGCATTCCATTTAGAAGAAATATTCTCTAAAACTATGAATATAGATACTGTATTAAATGGTGCGAGTAACTCGCTCTTTCAGCATCGTGTGTTCTGGCATCATGTTTCCTGATACTCATACAAATCGAATAACTGACTCGAAATAGGATTTTAATGTTAAAGATCCATATACTGCTGCTTTACTGACGTCGTACTTGATCTGCTTAAATATCCAAAATGACAACTATCCTCCCCTAAAAAGCGATAATGATGAAAATAAATAATAATAATACCAATGCAGGTATATGCGCGTCATACAGTGTACTTCTATACAGTCTGTGCGCTGTATGAGTATGTGTGTACATAAATTATAGGTAACATATAGGGGGTGCAATCTATTTCTCGTATCACCTCATTAAAAAATACTGATTTGTCCAAAAGTTTGGACTTGTTAACAAATAGCTACGAATAAAGAACACATAATACAGTAAGAAATATGGTTGCTTTATCATCCAAAGGAGTTGAACGATGGGAAAATATGACTTTATCTCTCGGGAGAATGACCTCTTAACTTTAAACAAATTTCTTTTTACTTTCTCCGCCACGGAAGAGCGCATTTGAAAGGGAGATAATCTCGCACCATACAAAACAATTAGCTTATAATTTTAAGTGGAATTCTTTTAAGAGGGAGATCGACAGCAAATGTATTAAGAATTTAAAGAATGAACCTCTCGTCTCACAACGCCCCATCATAAAATGATAGCAAGGACGTGAAAATGTCATTGTATTGTTACAGAGAAGATAATGGACTCTCCCACCATTGGGTACATATGTTACACATCTTATATTCAAGTGCAGTATACAGTCTACTTCGCTTAGCATTTACATCATCGCCGTCAGATAATGAACTTTTTTTTCAAACAAATGAACAATCTTCAGACGGGAAAATGTATAAATAAAGTGTCAATGTAAAAATCATAGGCGGATCTAGAAATTCCAAAAAGGCGGGGGTGAAGCTTCCCATGACTAATGGTCCTTAAAAGGGGAGCCTTGCAAACCTAAAATGGTCCAAAATGACTTTGGTAAAACCCCTGCGTTTGGCAACCCCTGCGATTCCCCTTCTGAATGAAAACGACTTTGATTAAGCTATTCTTTTGTATATTTTTTTTCAAACCCCTCTCTTTCCCCTTTCACCCCTATCTATTTCCAAAAACCCAATCTGTTTTTTAACAGTCGGTCGATCGGCTATTTCTTACCCACACATATGACGGAGCGGCAGGATCGAACAAATCCCTGACCATCTGAATGTACTTCTTCAATGCGTGATGAAACCTGGGTGGGTCCATACTTCACAAAAGATCAGATGTATATATACATTCTCAATATGTTAGCTTTATTCTCGTCCTTCAAAAACCATACTGCCCCTTCACCAACCTTTTATATTCACGATGCCGATTTAAACAAGTAATTATAAACGCAATAAATCACAGAGTAACAGAAAGTCGGCAAAGGCGGATCTAGAAATTTTTGAAAGGTGGGATTGCAGTCTCCCATAACTATTGTTTTGCACTATTCAGTCTGGAAAGGGGGCTCCAGCCCTAAAAATGGTTGAAAATTATTTCTTTTTTGGTAAAATTTTCCGACCAAAGGCGGGGGGTGGGGGTGGGGGGAGGAGGTGCAACCGCTCTCTAGATCCGCCAATAGTGGTGTTCATAAGCAGCTTATTATGACAGTGGGATTACTGTCAATATAAGCATTTCTGTTGTTTACGGATCTTTATAAAGAATCTCCAACATTATTTCAATATTGAAATAATTAACCCACAGAATCTGAAGCACATGGTTAAGTAAGTATTGGAAAGACGGTCAATATTTGACCTAAAGCAATGGCCGGGCCAAGTATGAAACTATGCCAAAACAAACATATGTACGATAAACAAGTCAAACAAATGCTTGAAATAGTTGACAAGTATTTGCAAAAGTTCACTAAGTCAATCTGTAGCTTTCCTTATAGTCTTTTATTACTATGTCGAATCCTCCATAAACGTATAAATTACTTCATATACGTTTGAGACATACCCTTGGGTGGAGAGGCTTGACGTAGTGCTATGTTGAACCCCCACACTGTTTGGAGACAGCCCCTTGGGTGGGGAGTCTTGTCATGGTGATGTGACATGATATGAGAAAACGAAGAGTAAATAAAGAAACCATAAAATATTTAGTAGGACATTAGTTGAATTTAAATGAATCTCGGCATTCACATGCCCACACAGATGTTTGACAAGATAATTCAAGATCAAAAGATTCGTCAAGTTCAACTCGCGATCAAAGAAGTTAGCCTCCACGATGTGCCTATTTACAGAATAAGATACATGTATTCCTTGCGTCAGCTGCTAAAGTAAAATACTTTGATATTCTTGTTCGAATAAATCACATTCGATTGCAAGCAATTGCCCATGACATCATACATTAATTGCACGCTGCAACAAAGTTTTATAAGGGGGAAAAAGACTGGAATTCTAGTATTTATCCAATCCAAGCACTGAGCCATTGAAGAAAGAATGACAAAGCAGCGAATGCAAGAAGAGAAAAGGGAAGAATTGGGCAAAAACTAAACTATACCTGTAACTGGGGTAGATCGTCAAGCATCTGAAAATATACAGAAAACCGGAGGTGAATATGTAACATAGCGGGCCTAGTCAAACATGTCAAGGACATACATGTCAAGGGCAAAAATACCCAGATCAATGATGTCAAGGGCGAACAAGCAAAGGGGAAATGACAAAAACATATTCAGGAACAAACAGTGTTTAGTCTGAAATTGACAGATGACAAATGTTAGGTTTTATTTTCCCGCAAGTGTAAATGTAAATATCTCTGTAAAAGAGTAGAACTATGTTGTGAAATGTTGAATTAAATATGAATTAACTTCCATACAATGAAGCAGAAACTCAGGTACAACCAATTCGCGACTGAAGTTCGTAACCCACACTGGGCATGTCTACATTTAACTGAACTTATTCCCATCATTTGTTAGAGTTAGAGCCTCTGGTCAGGATAAGCAAACGATGTCTACATGAAGCATTACACAGGTTACAGGCATGTTTATATACATGCCAGATGCAGGTCATCCTCTCATACGTCACTACGTGTATTATGCCACTCGCTAGATGATATTACTCCTGTACATTCCAAAGACAACTAAGGGAACTTACTCTCTTTCTGTGCTGCCAATGTCGTTACCGTCTCTAGCATTCTGTTCATACCCAATTTTAATGAGATAATTGCGAATATAATGCTCATTGTTTTTATTCGAATGCCATGCTGTTTATCGTTACCATACTCCCCCTTTTTATAACTGTGATCCGAAATGCTAAAACCAAGTCTTTTGCTTGGGTGAGGTGCGGTACTTGATCGCACACAGATAATAAAACGGGAATGTCTGACTAAAGTAACTGATTTAACACAAAACTACTTCCTATCAAGCATTTATACTTACAACGAAACATCTAATCTAGGATTTGGGACAAGCACTGCCCCCTTTGTCAGAAAACTTTAATTGCCAAACGCCATGATACAGAAAAATGCACATGAAAATGTACATTTTACGTATAATATTATGTATTCGAACTGGTTTAACAAAGTAAAGGGAGTACCTTAAAATATCATGCCAAGTTCTATCTTTATCATACCTATATTTTGTTTTCATTTCATCCTACTGAAACGTGTAGGGTAACAATAAATCTCGACCAATATTACCATTGTAAGTTTTATCAACCTAAGTATAGCCAGAGGAGGTACATGTCTGCAGCTTAGCTGCTTGTTGCACAATTTTTGGAATGCTTGTTTGTTTGCTGTATATCTTTGATACAAATCTGTCTTCGTTATAAATCCTGTATACACATGGCATGTTGAGGCATGCCCTATATATGTAACTCCTTCTTATATGCCCCTTCACCCGCTGAGCTTCTTAGCGAAGGTCATTGCTGTCCAAATCCAATTCTTTTATGTTTCAAGATCTCTTTAGTCAACAGAAAAGACGAATAAAGCCATAATGAAATTTCAACCTTTTTAATGCAGACCTTTTTTGAAAAAGTCAATATATTTGATCTCTGAAAGATTTAATACAAAGATCAAATATTTTCAAAAGGGAATTTTAAAATCTTGTACGAGCAAGGCCTCTGTGCTTGTAAACATTGAAATAATGCTGCAGTAGTGAAATAGAACCATGTATGACTCTTAGATCAACAAACTTGCCATTGCTGTAATGGATAGTACCCGTCTCTTAAAAGACCACCATGCCATAAGTGTTCCGTTCGCATACTTGACAATGTCGCATGTACAACTACAAAGCTTTAGATTTCCTGACGCGAGATGCATTTGTCAGGCTTCCTTCTCGCACTTCCACTGTCGTTCTTATGAGAATACTTTCATCCAAGAAACAAGAAGACAATATCTGCCAACTGTAAATCTTTTGGAAGCGTACATTGGTTTGGAAAGCACACCGGATTATTTATTTTCAAGACATTATAATCGCTTACGTTAAAATCTAATTGGTCTATTTATTTATATATCTAATTAATTATCCATCCATCCATTCATTCATTCATTCATTCATTCATTCATTCATGTATTATATTTTAGGTTTAAATCATACAACTTTTGTAAGGTATGAACATTTACTGAATAAAACATTGCAAAGCAGTCTGTTTTGACTAATACAATTACGACTGAAGGGGCAAAGGGGTCAACTGCAGACTGCTTAAGATTTCCACCGACGCCGTAACTCATCCGTGATTTCTCTGCCTCTAATTATTGCACATCTAAACTTAAACTTTAGACAGGCTTGAACAAGTGTGTAATCGCTACCCCATTGTGAAAACAACAGCTTGCTGTGGAATCGGTGTATCTTCATAAATCAACAAAGTAGCGTTATCGTAAATATTCCAATGATTTTTATCTCGCGCTCAACACAACTTCCGCTAGACTAAGACCCCCAAGTATCTAGATCCCGTCAATTTTTCAGTGACACCGTCATTGACGCTTCCGTTGTGTAATTGATGATGTAGATTATGAATACTAAACTTCAAAGATTTATTATGTTGCAGTTATATTATTTCAAAGCGTTTAATAATTCATCATTTAGAATCTATTTCCTAAGGGTTATCCGAGGAAGGTCAGGACAATTTTGGTCGATGGCGGTGATGCAGCATCTATTTTGTATGTTAGATGTAAATCAATTATCCAACTAACAGATGCTGCCATCACACCGATTGTATATTGTTTCAAAATTATATCCCATCCCATTATCCATTATGAATCAGCGGGAAATATAACACAACCAGAAACCAAACGCTGGTAAGGAAAGTAACACAATGACAGGAGTTGTCGTGATGCGGGCTTCTTTTTAACTCTTAGGCCATCTGAGTGGAGTCTAAATTCCAGTACAATTTACATTATAATAAGATCAATGAAAGCATCGGATGAAATTTTGTTACATTTGTCTAGGTCGATTTGAAAGTGGAAGAAGACTTTCTTTTGGATCAATCACGTCACAAAACAAACAAATCAGAATGAAGTAAAACCAGAACATCCTTCTAATATTTCCGGTCAAGATTACGTCAAATTAATCAGTATTGTCTTATCGCATCCGGGTTTTATACTTGATACCGAGGAGGATACAGACTTAAGATGTTTCCTTCTTAAGCAAAGAGTTTGGTAAAATTTGCGCAACATCCTCAATGTAAGCAGGATTTACATATGTTCAAGGGCTACTTTATCACAAGATGACAAAGCTCATGTGATTACTCCGTATATCTCCACAAGAGAACGTCTGAGTAAGAAGGAAGCAAATATACGAAAAAGTGTGAATTACCAGATGCAATAACATCTCTTTTTTCAAATAACAAGCATTATTCTTGTTCCAGAATATGTATTGCTAGCAACTTGCCTAATCCAAGAAATATCCCGCGTATTTCGAAAGAAAAATGTACAAAAATGATGCAAGTTACTCTGGAATTACTTTTTTCTATAAGCTCCTATCTAGACACCCCCACCCCGCTTCCTTCCCCTTTCCCTGTTTTAACAAAGATTTTTCAATGTGGTACACAATAATTCCGAATCTTGCTCAAGGGGGCCATTTGTCTTTACAGTAAAGGGTGTGTTTTGGAAAACTTCTGAATAGCCACACACTCATATATACGAAGATGAGAGAATAACTGATCTTAATTTCACTTGAAGTTTGAAGTTAATGGCGGAAATCAGCAAAGGAAAGCCAAGAGCTTTTCAGTTAAATGAACATTTCAAAGTTTCATATTCAGTATGTCTATGGGAAATCTCAATGTTTTGAAGGATGCCATGGCTGTGTGTTGATATGAAATGTGATTAAGATAAAAATACTTATATCAATGTCTTTTGGTGGGCGGATAGAGCTACTCTGGTTGTACATATTCAATGGTGGAATTTCATCACAGGGGCATTAGGATTTGGTCATTTAACTGTTATGTCTAAAAGCGGTTCTAAAGGCCCCCCTTTTCCCTCCCTCATACACAACCCACGGTCAATGACAACAGTTTCCAAATTAAACGTGTAATACAGAGACGTATATCGGATATACAGTTGAAAATATAATGAAACTGCCAAAAATCGAAAGGAGCAAAAGGACAAAAAAATGAATGCCTCATCACAATATTTTCTATGGGTAGTTGTAATATCTTGGCGCGTAATAATAGTATTGGTAATTTACCGCGGGAAACCCATCACTCGCAGCAACAAGCCGTCATGGGAAGAATGGCCGTCCCATCAACAAAAATTTCATTTTTACAAACAAAACAGACAACTCGACAAGTACGTGAAACCCTTCCGTAAATGAGGAATTCTGATTTGTTTGATTATATTTTAGACTCAATTCAAAGGGCGATTGATTATTATGAGGAATACTAGGAGACCAATAGCCGTTGCAAACAAGCATAGTTAATGATAGACGACATGATAAACTAAAACAACAATGATAGACGAATTATTTGATGGTATTTTAAGAAAGGATAGTAAAAACAGAGGGTGGGTGTTACTTCATCGTTCCCGGAAATTAGTTAATTTTTTTTCACGAAAAATATATATACAAGGAAAGAGTTCTGTTCAGTGGTAATCAACGTAATACTAGTTTGTAGAAACTGATATCATTTCATAATTTAGTTATTTCTGTCATTGTCTTTAACCGTATAGTCATATGAAGAAAATATGCGTAGAATTTTTTTTCATTATCGGTATACATACACAACGGACTTGTACAGTTCATGCCATTTCAGGCGTCAAGGAGAAAGACCTTGATCTTAACTTTCCCGCGGTTAAAATTTGACAGATTGTCGGATTTCGTTTTCATGTCAGAAAAATGTGCACATGTAAATACGAGATAAGCCTACAGTGGGGGAGTGTTTCCTACAAAATATGCAGATGTGAATAGAAAAGGCTTAGTCCACTCCAACGAAACCATCCGGTTTACAGCAATGAACGGCGGAGAGAGATGGCCAGGAATCAAAAACAAATGCTCGTACATAAGATAAAACTTCAGGTCTTAATCCATAAATATTTATTGATACGGTTCTGCCCCTCTCTAGTGCCCCTTACTTCTCGGCCTGTGACCTGACATGAACTGGCATCATTAAGCTGGCCTACTCACTTCATTACTGCTCTCACGGGGGAAAGAAGCTGTAGTTTTAATCGCTATTTACGTCCTCTATCAATGTATACTTTATCCATGCATCTTACAAAACCGATTTATGATGTATGGCTGAGTCAGAGAGAGAAATAGACAAGTACATACACTTGTTGGTTTACAGTTACTACGTACTGGCTTTTGTAATTCACAGAATCGAATCAATAAACCAGTCTCTCCCTAACTCCTCACGCCCCCCCCCCTTTTTTTTCCCGGGCAGTGACTTAAAATTTTACCCTGAACCCCATATTATAGATAATGTACAGACACCAGGAAAAATGCAGCCTTAGACGCCTTCCCTTGGCTAAGGAGGGACGGAATCTGTCACTGTTCATAGCGATTCATAAGTTTTATTTGGATCCACCCATGACTCAAGTTTAGATCTGTAATTGCCTTACTGTATCCGAAGCTGACAAAGCTTAGTTGTGTGCAACAGAACCGTAAATCAATCAAGTTTGTCACATGTGCAAGGGAAGTTTTAAGTGCCCGCTCATAACAGTTCACTGAATTTCTCGTTAGGCCAAGCCAACAAAAAGCATAATTTCTTCAATATCATGTATATATTACAAATCACATCAACGCTGAATTGAAGTTCACCTGTTTACAGATCATAACAGATATGGAAATATAGAAACTGCCAAAAAAAATTAGATTATGCCAGATCTTATATGTGTAGCTCAATGCAAGAGTTCTACAGAAAAAGTAGACAGTAATTTCATTGTGAAATACAATAGGTTTCAAACACATACGCAAACTGAAAACGCACGCGTACCAATGACAGACAGCAGCTGTGGCCAAATTCGTTATTCTGTTTTGTACCAGACATGGTCAGGTACACTCGACAGTATTGATTGAACAAAACATTGTACATAAACGTATAAAATTATAAATGATGGGGAAATACTATATTAAAGATAGTACAGTTGATAAAACTTGGCACTTACGATAAATTGATATAGGGGCCGGGATAGAAGTGGATCAGAAAAAAATCCATAAACTTTATTCCGGAAAACACTTGTCACAATACTTTCCTATTCTAAGTAAATTGTAAGTCAGTTTGTAACACACAAGGACATTTTTTCATTTCTTGGGTAAACCACACATAGTTTACATACAAAACAACATCGCGGACACAGGTCATTTTAGAGTGGACATACGTTCAGGAATTTTTACACCTGTATTACCTACACCACCCACGATGCAGAGATAGTACGCGAATTCTCCACAATATAAAAGGGAACAAATACCTACGAATCACCTGTGGCTTTCGCAATGGGTGACTTACATACACTTTCATCGCAGGTGATCGCACTGCCCTACTTTTCCCATTCATGTCAATTTCAATAAACAAGATAAATACCTAATACTACAAATAACTTACCATAACACGTTAAAAATACTCTCAAACAGTGTATATATCCCACTTGGGTTGTTATTAAACTGTCTTTGCTGTTACTATCACCATGAAAATAATATAGTACTCCTTTTGATGGTTTGCAGTATCAAGCTTAAAGAACACTGCTGGAGTAGTAAACCTAGCCTAACCATGTGTGATACAAAAATCTACGCTTGATAAACGCCAAACTGCGTGAATGAGTAAAGCCCTATCACGTGACCTGATTGAGGGGTTACGATCAGGGACCAGTTATTATTCGGCTAAAGGTCACGAGAGATGTAAAGGAGGAGCTTTGGGGGGTTTAAACAGGTTGGTCTTCATCGATTGAACACTTTAAAGGGATTCTCCAGCGATCAAAGAAGACAGAGTGATAGGAACTCGTTTTGCGGCATTGATTTGTCTCTTTTTTCGTACTGAGTCCATCTTGTGTTGCTATTTATTGATAGGATTTTATTGACGATAAGATTATTGCTATATGCTGAGATTATTGTGGTATTTTGTGGTCAGATAGCCCCAATCTCTTACGTACAAACAGATATCGTTTATAGTACACAGAAAAGAAAATATGTGATACTCCTAGGTTGTAACCGGGGCTATATCAGAGAAAATGGGGGCGGGGAGAGGTTTGAACCACTAATATAATACAATGCATATAAATATATATATATATATATATATATATATATATATATATATATATATATATATATGGGGGGGGGGGGGTTACATAAGTATATTATTTCAAGTACAACTATGATACGAATCTTACTCATTCTCGAAACCCGAAATCCCCCTCCCTTTTTATATATTTTCGTCTCCATGTCCGCTTTGCTCCCTAACTTATGTTACATTAAAGTTTTATAATTCAAAGAATTTTAACACTATCTAGATTAGATTGTTATAGATAGTCTTAAAATTCTTTGAATTATAAAACTTTAATATAACACTTATATAATATCTTCATATAGTTCAATATTGATATTATTTTTATATTGCTCCCTTCGTCAAAATATACTCTTTCGAATTTATAGGAGTCATAGATGAAATCAATGAAACCATAAATTTCGGACATATCTCAAGCCCCTTACTATCAGTAATATTATATAGACTTTATATATAGGACTATTTATTTTATGTGACCTACGTAACGGGTTCAGGTGAATGTCTCCAGTCACAGTAAGAATTCTCGAGGATTTAGCAGTAAAGTTGTCAACGTATCTGAGGAAAGAGGGTAAAGAGTCGTTTATAATCCACCAAAATCATTTATCCGACACAATAGGAATGGAAATCATGAGCGTGTCCAGGAATTGCTGACAAAAATATCCATGGCTATATACCTTGCGTACATTTTTATGTCCTTTCCAATTCATAAATATGTGCTTATACAACAGATTCTTCAAACAACTCATTCCAAAGGTGTGTGTGTGTGTGGGGAGGGGGGGGGGGGGGGGAAGAAGAGATTGAGATAGGCAGGGCAAATGATCAGTGCCACTAAAATAAAGCCATAGGCCAGATATCCCCCTTTTCTCTATCATCTTTCCTTTTTCTCTCTTCAAGCCTCTGTAGCCCAGTGGATGAGGTCCTCGACTCGTAACCGAGAAGCCCGGGTGCAACTTTCTCATATATGCACCGGTGTTCTGTCTTTCGGACGAGACAACAAAAACCGAGGTCCCGCGTATCATAGTAGGCGTGGCACGTAAAAGATCCCTCACTGATTCGGGAGGGTCCGTTACACAGGTATAAATTTCTATGCGATGCATTAGGTAGATGCCGTCAACATATACGTGGAGTGACGTAAAGCATTAATCAACACCCAAACACTCCCCCCCCATCCCCCAATTCATCGGAATACCCTAGGTAATGAATACTATTGGATATGTTACTGACGTTAAGTCAATATTGACCATACGAATGACGCTTATCTTCTTCGTTTATAACTAACGTGACTTCACCTTCCATGGGTTTATCTGTACAAGGGAGATATAATGTCTGAACACCCCGAGTCTTCATCGTTGCAACAAAAAATTCTCAGTCTGTCTCAGCGGGCACGAAGTCGATAACGCCCAGCATCTATTATTTTGAAGTCTAAATTAAGGAATCTACTTGTAAACAGAACAAAGGTCTTTTTATTTTAAGGAAAACCAAGAAGAGTTTGTCGTTAAGTGTCGAATGGAAAAGGAGCCTCGCCGTCCGATTTCATCTTATTAACTGTTTCAGTCTATAGACAAAAACACACAATGGGTAATCGAACATGACAATCAGAAACGAAGCCTTAATACCATCTTATTTCACACAAGTTAACCTCCCTCTTTCCTCTATTTTTACACACTTATTGTACTTAGCTCCCGAGAATTTCCGGAATATGCTAATGAATCTGTTACTTAACAAATTGAGCTCTGAAAATCTTCAGGAATTATCCTGAACTCACAACAATGGCCAATTCCTGGATGCAGAGCGTCCCCTTCCCTATCCTTTTTTTTTTTTTGCCAACTCCCTACAAAGACCAAATTTAACCAGTAGTTTAGCAATCTCATGTAATCAAAGGCAAAATAAGGTATTTTATTCCCTCAACAGAGAGGTGGGGCGAACCCGACTGTATATATCCCGTACTTTTTTAGTATATAATATGATACATTATACTAACATATTAACTTTCATCAGCACGTGCAAATGTGTGTACGATACATCTAACAAGTATCTACACACAATAAACAGGTACCGGATGTTAATTTTAGCTGATAGTTTTCCGGTTCAGGAAGTTAGAGTTCGCGAGGACAGGATGTAAGCGAGGGTATGACGGGAAATTGCGCACGACTGACAGGAAAACTAGACGATGCACGAGCCCAGTGAAGGAAACGAAAGGGGGAGAGTGTTTTCTTTATTCGAACAACAAAATCGAAGTTATTTGTGTTTAACCACTGCAATTCATATTCAAAACAAAATTCATTAGCATTGATGAATTTAATGTGGTAAATTCAATTTTTATGAGAAATGATTTTGCATTTAATTTCAAACTGCTTGCATGTTATATGTTATTTAGGCAATTAAATTAAGGTAAAAAGAATTTTTTTATGTCAGAATAGATATATTGATCACATCAAGTCCCACTAAATCATCTATGCTATGGCATGCAACCTTTAAAGCTTGGAAACATCTTAATCTTTGGGATCAAGCTTTTTACCTTGGGCAAACCCAGTGTTGATTCTGCTCATACTGAAAGAGCCGAAGGTGAACAAAGATTCACACCAGAAAAAAATTTGCAGGAGGGTTCAACAAAAACAGTCACTGGTAACCAAAATTCGTGATTCTTGAAGTAGGCATGATATCACACTAAGATCTAAATAAAGATAATACCAGAAATATTCCGAGGATGATCCGGGGGATAAACTCGGAGTTTATCAGGGACCTTAATACAACTTTGATGAATTATATTTTGAGCACAAGATCTATATATGTCATAAAATTGCTGAAATTCATTGAGGAATCTTACGAATACTGACCCTTTTTTAAAAACTTTGTATGCCCGCAGTTCGATTAATTGCGATTTCAAAATATCGGATTTTACGTATAAAGTGAGGATAAATCCCAAGACTTGTCCCCAACTAATATGACGCATATTGATTGGGTCAAGTGACCGATCCGACTTCGCAAATACATAAAACACACATTAACTGATAAATTGACTGAAGACTGGATGCAGTGATTAAAGAGTTAGCTCTGCTGTGCAAGGGATCCGGACTGAATTCCAAAGTCACCGACTGTACTTCAGAGTTTGGTCCCTTTCTGCGTCGGTTTTGCGTTTTTGTTTTTCCTTCTTCTTCTTTTTTATTATTATTTTTTTAATTGCTGAATGTGACATAAATCCCAACCAAACTATAATTGAATTCTATGGCTTTTCTTATCATCTGATTTTGCTTTGTTTTACTTTTGCCTTTGTCTATTGTTTTGTTTCTTTGTGTGTGTGCCCATGATTATTTCACTGCTCCTTTTTAAGTTGCCAAATCCTTGGTAAAATCAACTGCTCAATTTACCATGATGAATAGCTAAGCAATTCAAATTTCCATAAAATTAAAGAAATGACTCAATCATCTTCATGTGACTGTACAAGTATCTCGTCTAAAACACAGAAAACGGATGTACAGTCACTCAATCAACTTGCTAACGAAGTCTCGCCAACGTGCAATGGCTCATTTCAAAATTTGAATATTTTGCCAAAAACAAGCTTTTATGTGACTCTGATAACGTTGATTACATCATAGCTTTGGTTCTCTGATTACAGAGGCCGACACAGATTAGACGAAGGCGAAGTCAAAATGCTTCTTCATTAAAGAAGAGTACCAGTACGTTTACAACTCTCACCTACAAGGAAGAGGGAAAATGCGGGAAATGTATACATTTAAAGTATAGATGTGAAAGCAATATTCTGAAAAAAAGCAGTGATAAATGTCTCAAAGTGAAGGAAATGCGTAAAACAATTTTAGAGTTCATAAAACTTATTTATATGTTTTCAATTAAACCTGCGGAAAAATTAACAAAATTTATTTACACGGAGTAACACCCCCCCCCCCTCTCCGAGTTACATTATATCTATTGAATAATGTGTGTAATCAATACATATTACGATTTTCAAAATTTATAAGAATAATTATTTTCCGAACAACTAACTGAATGTCTTCTCTGTATAACGTGTTCAAACGCCTTACCGGCGTTACAGGTTTCCCCCCTGCCTGGTACCCCACGGATGATCGCCAATACTCCCCCAGCTATCTACCTGGCTATTTTATCACCTGTAATTTACCTGTAATTACCTTTCCTGACCTATATAAACACAACCAGGCCGGGGCAATCCACGCTAGAGATTGCAGCGGGCATATGTGAAATGTCAGAGATACTGCACTCCTTTCATCTTTTCCCATTGAAGTATAGGCTATTGTCTTAATGTATGACTCTATTCATTTTTTATTTGTGTAAGTGGTCCCCAACACAAATTGTAAAACATCCCATATATTGATATAAATTATAGTTCACCTTCAGACAGCCGAGAGAAGAGGAAAAACAATCGAATTACCCACCCGAGGCAAAGCTAAAACGAAAATACGATAAAATTGAGAACACACACGGAACAACATAAAGCGTTTGATTATGTAGTGAATTTATCTTTGTATGTTTCATTTAAAACTGCACATATATGTTCATTCAATCATTAATTCGGCTTACGTTTTTGTCTAGTATATACCTATTTATGTTACGTTGACCTTTCTTTTTTTTCCCCCGTCAACTTATGCCACAACTGTTATCAACTTCTAAAGCAAAGAACTACATTTGGGTCGAATCTTTACTGTTTGTATCGGTGGTTCAACCACCCAGATCCACTCTTCTCCTTCTTCGTGTGTATATCAGAAATTGTCTTTCATTAAAAATTACAGTACAATAAATTCAAAGGGGGTTCCTTCAATTCCCTGAATATCATTTCGAAAGTATCCATAGTGTCGTCTGCGACAGAAGGGGACATACCGGTGTTGCTCTCTTTGTAATTATGCGGTGTTCACTATCTCAAGAGATACGGGATTTTTATGACACTAACTGAAGTGCTTTTACCTTATCCAAAGTAAATCTCTAAATTTGCATTAAATGAAGTAATTTTGAAGGGACGTTTTAGAAACAAATGCATGTCTACTCGTGATACCCCTCAAATCTAGATTCCGAAAAATTTATATTTAAATTAAATACAGGCACAACTCTCGTTATACAAAGGAAGGTATGGATATATCGAAAAAGATAAAGGCTGTCTCAAGACGAGAGTGACAAAAAGAGACAAGGTAGCGGACACTGAACTCTGAGAGAGAGAGAGAGAGAGAGAGAGAGAGAGAGGCATTCTTCATTGAATGAATCTATGTGTAAAGCATATCAAATGTTATATTTGTAATTTTGGAAATTAAAACATGCATAAATGACTATCATTAATAATAGTCATTCATGCATGTTTTAATTTCCAAAATTACAAATGTCATAGGATAATATCATAAAGACCTTATTCAGTGAGTAAACCTAAATAATAAGATATGAACAAGGTTCTGTTAATGAACATACATACATGTACATGCATACAGAAGCAAATATCAATAATCAAATACATAAAACGAAAGCAGTGTATGTCTCTGATCATACACTTCCGTAGTTTGTCTATGGAGGGGAAGGCATCCCACATAACTCAAAATCCCTAGAACATATCTTAACACCTTTTAGGTTTCCTTTAAAAAACATC
Source organism: Pteria penguin (assembly GCA_035048485.1). Lineage (NCBI taxonomy): Eukaryota > Metazoa > Mollusca > Bivalvia > Pterioida > Pteriidae > Pteria > Pteria penguin. Next base: position 16,521,427 of record CM068592.1, read on the forward strand.
TACTTACTATGTTCTACAGCTATTTGAAAGGTATTTTGTTTTTTCAATATTGATACAAAATCGATAACACAAGTGATTGATTTTACACCTTGGAGGCTTTTTAGGAGTAACGCAAATATGTTCCTTTTCATTAATCCCTAGCTATGTTATTGGCAATGTTATTACATTCACGAAGGGGGGAATCATCTGCTAAACAGTCGAAACTTTTGATCAATCTTCTCTCTATTAATAACTTTGTATACCTGTATCCATGTATATTTTACACCTATAATGATTAAGTAATTAAATGGTTGGATTGGTATACGTGGCTCATCGTTTTAAGATGAAATTAAAATGGAAGGGGGTTGGTTGTTCGTGCGTGTGTGCGAACAAGATGGATTGATAGAGGAATGCTGCTTTGGAAGCAAGCCGGTGGGAAGTGGGGACCTCCCACTTTCTTGACCAGACATGGATCAATTTGTTATCACCTTACGAAACAAAACGAAATTCAAGGTTTGGGCCCCTCACTTTTGAAATGCTTCCTACGACCTGGGATGGTGAGAGATTGGTACTAGTTCAATGCTTAATTCATCAATAATTCAAATGACATAATTATCGACATCTGAATCGGAAGGTGCCAAGTTCGACTCCGACTTGATACTTTGTAATATCGGGTGTGAATGCGTTGACAGCAAGGCGTTAACTTTATCCTAGTATCAATGATGGGCCTTCCACGTAAGACCCATATATCAAGTAACTCACAAGGTCACCAGCGGCGGATCAAACTCGTTCTAGTTGGCGGGTGAATGGAAGAGGACATAGGATGTAGTTGTACTTTATCGAATGACAAACATCTACATGTATGGACTTTGAGGTAAAATTTGTGTTTACTGACAGTGAGCTCACCCCTTCCCCCCTTTTTCAATCCCCTAATGGTCAGATGTTGAGCCGTTGGTTTGTTCATACGGCACATAACATATTCATTTAAAATTCATATCAAAATATGAATAAGTCATTTACATTGTATGAAGTCGTTACACAAAGGGGTGGTACACACTGCACTTCATTTGGATTTTCTTTTTAAAGCGGAAGAATCTGTGTTTACTTTATGATTTACTTACAGAATCGGATCGTCTTTTTCAATGAGTTCTATATAGTCTTGCCATTAATGGATTTAAATCTCAGTCCACTGAGTATGAATATGATCCGATTACACTATGTTATGCAATGCATGTTCCTTTGAGGAAATTACATGTACTTATATTTTTAGACTGCGTTATAATGAGACCTTACAAGGACAAGCTTGCAGGATGGTTCGAGACAAAATAAAAAGGAATTTATTGCATGAAATCAGAGACATATATGTCTCTTATGTCTCTGATGAAATAGTAGGAGAACTATTTGCAGGAATCGCTTCATACATTTATGAAATACTGGTATTATAGCAGGAACGAAATATAAAGAAAGGGAGTGGGCTCACTATAGCAGAATGGGTCTGAACAAAGTAGTTGTAATACTATTGCAGGAACTGATCTTGTTTAATAATACGACACTATTATAAGAGTTCGCCCTGGCATTATAGTAGGGATACAACTGAAGAGATGGGTGAATGACATGATTTGGACAATGTCGTAGGGATGTAACCAGGAAAAATAATCTTTAAGTATTGAAGGAGGAAGTGCAGGGAAAGAGATAGATGTCATGCGCGGATCCAGAAATATTTGTCAGAGGGGGTCCAACCAAAAAAGGTAAATTTTTCTCTTGGACGAGGGGTTCCAATCCTAAAAATGCCCAAATATTACCTTTTTTTGGTAAAATTTTCGGATTCCACAGGGGGTAGGGGGGTCTGGAACCCACCTCTGTATCCGCGCATGGACTTACAGCGTACTATACAAGGGGTGCTACGTAGCGGGTCAAAATAAGAAAGACTGGTTATCAAATAGATAGGTGGGAGAATGTTACTCATACTGGGATAGGTCGGAAAGAGTGAGAAACTGAAACCGAAACTAAAACGAAAGATATGAATGAGCAGGGTATACCAAAAATAATTGACATATATACATGGATAACACACATCATTATTCTAATTCTAAAATGCAATGGTTGAAATAATTTGTGCCGTTTATAATGCGAGTTCATGCATGGAGAAGAATGATAACTCTGAATTTTACTGAACACCTCATACAGGATGATATAAAACGCTTTAATTGAATAAATATTTTATTATTTCATCGGTTAGCCCTCGTTTTCCTTAGTCTCACACATATAATATATAGGTTGTTTCGCTGTTAATGTAGGTTGGACCAGCATATTCAGCTAAATGACAGGGACATAACAAGTGTGCCATGCATAGCCAACACACTAATAATCTAAAGCTATGACAGTTCTTTATGTATCAAAGTCTGACATCTTTTTCTCCCCATATTTTCGCCATCTCCTATCCTATCACTATCTATCTCTCCCCCTCTCTCTCATTCTTTCAGCTTTCCTCTATCCTTGCTACACTCCAATTCCCTTTCTATCTCTCATTTATCTCAATCTTTACCCCTTTCCTCTTTCCCATCCCAAATGCTATTGCCTTTCTCCTATTTCCCACAGCCTAACCTTCATGGCGCCAAGTCCCTGTCATAAACCCTCTGATGTATTTGCCATACGGGTAGAGTGAGAAAGAGAAAAAGCATTTAATACACGCCATTAGCAGCATGGGTAGGGATATTGAAATCATTTAAATATATAACAACCCCATATAATCAATACAAATGAGCATGAATGATACCCAAAATGGGGGAAATTTGAGGTTGAGATTGTATTTTAAGATAAGATTTCTATGTGATCGATAAAAGGGGTCTGGTTTATAAGATACAGTGGGTTAATAGACATTTTACAATTATTTATGGCTACAGTATCCTAATTTTGAATGGCCAATGAAATGAGTTCATGGAGGAATTCCACAGATCATGTGAAGTGCTCAAGTTTATCGTTTTTAATATGACATTTTTCGGAGCGGTCTAAAAATATCGACTATAATTACTAATCCATGAAACGAGTAAACATGCATCACCGATACTAAAAAGTGGGAGGGCTGTTTTTGCATATTTTCATAAACATGTGCTTCTGATTCAGTGACAAGATGTTCTTTATGAATGGGAAAGTTTGTAGGAAAGAAATAGGGTTTTATTTTGGGGTTTTTTTAACGACTTCCTAATCATACGTATTCGGAGTTGCGGAGGAAAATCAACTTTGGGGAAGGGGGTGTTTTTTGTTTGTTCGTTTGTTTTTAAACGAGGGGATGAATCTATGAATTTAAAAACGGACCCATACAAAGAATTTCGTAGAGTCTTCCGAAGGTAATGGTGAAAAGGGTGGTGGTGTATAGATATTAGATTCAGCAATTTATACTAGACGGAGATCGGTGATCGTCGACATTTAGTGTGTAATAACACACCAATCCGCTTTTGTCGAATGTCAAGCACTTTAGCGCAAAATACGACTTTGATGACGTCAAGCACGATTGGACAACTCGGACATTTGATTATGACGTCTTAAACGTAACGAGTCCGCTAAACATCGCTTTCTTTGCTGAAAAGTGTATCGGTGTATTAGATATAGAAGTGTTAATATTCACCATGAAGGCACATGAAGTAATGAGTTATTGGCGTAAATGACGCTAATGTTGATTACATTTTACTGTTGAAGGAATCTATTGGAAAAGCTTGAACTATTCTTCCCTTCTCATCTTGTAAACAGTTGTGGAATAAGGAATTATCAAACGATCTTGTCGATACAGGATCTTACTTTCGTGACAATGAAAATTACAACATTGTCTAAAGCCAATATAAGTTCAGTCCTTAGATCATGCCACTGAAGATTCCGGCAAACAGAGTCTGGTAGCTGACATTTTTTGTCCATACGGTTGTATCTTTGACGATTTTGGCCCACAAGAATGTGGCCCTGATAATTTTGGTCCATAAGACTGTATCCCCCCTTTCTGATCATGAATACACTGCTATTTCGTGTAATAACACTTCTCTCAATAACATAAATTGTAAATTACTGTCCACGACGGGAGACTATGTAAGCTATGCACATGCTTGTTATAATTATATGCCAGCCATACGATATCGATGATAATGCTATAATTTATATATAATGTGACATTTTCCGATTATTTTCTATAATTCTCGGACTCGTTAATCATATAATGCTGTCATTTAGAAAATTATATTGTCATAGAGAGACGAACACTCTCACATAATAGCCTTTCCGCACACGGAAAGAGAATCCTAGAAATGTGTCTATTACCAGATCTACAACTAATAGAAAATTGCAAAAACTGTAGCTGAAATTTAGAATTGGAGAAATCCACACGTTGTCCTGTTGCTCAATATTTCTACTAATTCTTATGCAACTAAAGCAAACTCTTCTTTCTTCCATTAAGTCGGCGTAGCTCAATCGGTTGGGTACTTGTCTAATGACCAAGAAGACCATGGTTCGAGTCCCGCCGGCCGATCGTTAGTGTTCTCTCTTTTCGGATGAAACAATCAAAATCGAGGACCTGTGTCACGGTAGGCGCGGCACGTAAAAAAATCTCTCACTACTTTGGGTGGGTCCGCGGCACGTAAAAAAATCTCTCACTTCTTTGGGTGGGTCCGTTGCAAAGGTTTAGATTTCTATGCAATGCATCAGACAGATAATGTCACCAATGATATACGTGAAATAATCGTGAAGGGACGTGTAAAAATAATAAATCAATCAATCAATCAGTCAATCGATCAAACGTTGCAAAGGTATAAATTTGTATGCAATGTATCAGACAGGTGCCGTCACCATGTAAGTGCAACAGTTTTGGTGCGTCGTAAAACAAGAATGAAACAAGCAATCTTTCCAACATTCATCTATAGGGCAGATTTGCAGAAGGGAGGAGTTGGGAAACACATTTAAATTTCAGTCAAAAAGCAAATGTAACAGTTATGTCTAAATAATTATATCAAACATTTCGAGCCATTAATGTATCTTTTGATAAAAGATCCCATTTACGGGAAATGACTTTGCGGGAGAGATGGGCCTTTTTTAAATCGAACAGGAAGCGCAAATCTAAATGATAACATTTCAAATGTGCTAAAACATTGTATGAAACAGTATGTAGAACCGAACAGATTGCGGTACAACGACTTCACTGTATCTACTCCGAATTTGTTCTGATTCGATTGAAATATTGAAAGGCACAGTTGCTGAATAAATAAAAGGGGGATTAATAACATTTTGATTACATACCTAACATACAGAACGCTTGAAAAAAAAAGACTGAAGGAATGAATATTTAATAAGAGAATACTTGAACGAAGGAATGTTTCAATGACAACAATTGAATAAAACTTAATAAATGAATGAGAGAAGGATTAAAGGACGATATGATTCAACAACGTCATAATTCAACAATGAAAGGTCATAACTGAATGACAAAGATTTAAATGACAAGATGATTTAAATGACAAGATGGTTTAATGAGTGAATGATTGAATGACGGAGAGAAATAATCTATTGAAACTGAATGGCACGGAATAAATCAACAAGTAAATGACATATTACTACACTATCATTCCGTACTTCTTATGTGGCGTGCGTAAAAATTGAATTACGGAATAATAGACAACGAAAGGTAACATGACGTTATGGTCACATGGCATTAATATAACACACAATGCTTTGATGACGTCATAAATGCATGACGTAATTATTTCAACCACCTGATTCTCTACTCTCTATGACTACATGAGTGAATATAATATATAACACACCTGGGTATATGGTGTGAAAATTATAACAATGGATATAGTATATATATGACAAAATACAATCAAATATATATTGCGAACTAATTCTGGATATACAAATATATATAGTTCAACGCCTCGTTACAGATCAATTGTGTACTCTGTTGAAAAGCTCAACTCTTGCAAAGATTAAAGGTCAAAAGATCAAGTTAAAAAATCATTATCATTATTTAATATCTTTTGTTTTCAGAAGAGTTTTATATGATATCTTGGAATAATTAATTTATATTTCAGTGATAGGTAAAAAAGATACTATTGATGGTAATATGAGGCGAAAGGGGGAGGGGTGCTGCAACAAGGGTTGGACACCCGAATAACCTATTCAAGGATATAACATGACAAGCCTGCTTATATACTGGGCTTACTTACCAGAAACGCCATTAAACGAACATCTGATCGAACTGAAATGTACAAATGGTGGTTTCACTTTCGATTCATAACCACGTGACAATCACGTGATATATTATTTGCATGCATAGAAACATATCCTACAATCGTTTTTCCATGCTGTCTTTCTGATGTTTTATGAATTTTTTAAATTCAAAAATATCCATCACAGATTTTTTTATTTCTCCTCGGTTTTATTTATACATGTGAGCAAGTTTCATCATCTTCTGTTTAAGATAACAAAGACTGCAATTTATTCCTTCTTATTCGCTCGTATGAACGTTTTGTTTTAGCATTGAATACATTGTGTTTGGGCCAACTGTTGCCTGTACACATTTATATTGCTGATACAAAGGAGATCGCATTTGTCATGTCGAGTAAATGAATTCTGGATGTGGTAACGCCTGGCGTGAACTAAGCAGTTACGTGTATAGCGACTCTACATGGCTTTAATTGAAATCCAATATTATGAAAAGCCTTTTGTATTGCTACAAATAGTGGGCATTGTTATTAGATGCTGCTTCAACGATTCAATGTATTTACATGCATTATAAGGCGCGAGCAAAGAAGTAATAAATTAGAGTTGTCTGCCTTTTCTGTTAGCAAAATATTTCGCTTGTAAAATAAGAACTGCTTGACATGTTCTTGATTTTCCTTTTCTCTACCTGGATAGGAGATTGAATGTTGCATGCGCGTGTCAGAATGTTGAATATCCTGAGGAAGCAGCTAACACAGATAACCCCAAAAGTTATCCATCGTGAGCTTGCATTTTATTTTTATCTCAATTGTATTTAATATTTCACAATGGAAAGTAATGCCAACATCAGTTTCGTATTATTTTCCAACGCATTTATCAAGACAGCATGCCATTTAGATATTGGTTAAACATAGGTGTATCTAGAAAGTTTTGAAGGATGGGTTGGAGGGGGGTTTTACAGTCTCTCATGGCGAATATTTTGCAGTATTCGGTCAGGATGGGGGAGGGGGAGTTGCAGACCTAAAACTGGTCGAAAATTACTTTTTGTAAATATTTCCGATCAACCGAGAGGGGGAGGGGTTACAACCCATGCAATCGTCCTCTAATTCCGCCAAAGTTAAAACTTAATTACGAGTACGTGGTCGTACTGAAAACCACTTAGTAATCAATGCCATATTATCTGCACAAATGTTGAATACAAGAAACTCGAACATAAGGATAGAAGAGACCGAGTAAATAGAAATTCTTTAGAAAAGAATGTTTATTTAAAGATGTTCTTTTTCAAAAATATCTAAGGATGGAATTTCACTAGCTTCCATTAATCATTTGGTAGAAATGGCCTATACTGTCAATGTCATAATATAACAAGCCAACAATAAAGTCGGGTTCAAGATCTTTTTAAATGTCGACCGAACCTGAACGCATCCTCGGAAACTCGATCCCGATATCTAGACCAAAATCTTCCCGGCTGATACGATCAGGTTATCTTTCAGCACAGAAACAATTCTTTCTTTAAAGGATAAATAGCTTCAAGTTATTTAAAGAGAGCTGATATGTCGTAAACTCTTGTACAACTCACCACAAAATATATCATTCACATTGTCAACGAGTATCATATCGTCCCGTCCCATCTACATAGACCAGTAAGGTATAACCGGAGATTTACTATATCTGTAATTTTGAAAAGATTTACAATGTTCCTGCCCTGATGCTACAATAATCTTAGTATACATTCACTTATTCCAAAACTATCCTTACGACCACAAAAGGAAAAACCGACTGAAATATGACGGACGGGATGGGCCTGCAAATTTCTTCGTACCTCCATAAGTATGACTACACGGGTCTGAAATGTCAAAACACTACCTTTCATTAAGTAGTGGGTTAGTCTCAACTACGCAAATCAGATACTAGAATCTAAAAGCTGGTTTGGACTAAATTTTGTCAGGATTTAATGATTGGTATCCCAAAGCTGTTTTACAGACAACACTTTTTGATAATTTGAAGTTATTTCGTGTTTATTACTACACATGTTTTGTATGTATAATATTGCTAATGCAGTGTCTAAGTCCTTGGTGTATGATTCTGGAGGGATGGTCATTTGTGTTGTACGTTATATAGGTTATGAAAAGGACAACGATCATATACAGAGGCAATCAAAGGCATTCGTGGAAACAAAACAGTTAACAAGTGAATGTTACAAGTTAAGGTGATAACCCTTGCGGTGAGGTGTTCGAACTTTCATAGCGGCAATTACTGACCCAATGACTGGATACCAATGCACAATGTACGTGAAAAACTGAATCTGAAAATTTTGGCTACATCCTAAAACTATAACCTGCAAACTAAGGGCAAACTTCTTAAACGAAGGAAATTATAGGAGGTTATCTTAAAATGATGTTTAATTCGCACATTTTGAAATCAGTTTTTCACAAGTACTTATACGTGGTATTTTTAACATGGGATGATATAGACACCGAGAATGTAAATCATATTTTGTATTTTTCAATATATATCTATTATTAAAACTACAAGTATGTCTCACGTAATTTTATGTTTAGATACTGCCTAAACAATAACGATTATATGGAAAATGAGTAATGTGATACCCACTAATATGAGTTTATTTTGACACACCTACATCAATCTACAAATAGAAAGCAAGTAACGGGGGGGGGGGGGGGGGGGGGCCCAAGTTGCACGTCAAGAAACTTGACGTTGTTAGAAGTAGCTTTTTCAGAGAAAAAAAACCAAAATAACTTTGTATATTCAAGACTGACAATGCTTTTGTTCTAGATTCTATTGTTCTATCATCTTATGAAGTGTCAGGCCAAGAAATAATTTTCCACCTCGGTTCGCATGTTGGTGCCTGACTGATATTTGCAATAAAATTAACCTTGGGGAATGCATCTATCTCGATAGGAGGGAATGTACCTCAGCCTTCAATAAATCTGACTAAGATTTGCAAAAAAATAATTTACAAGGAAATGTTAACACCTTTGAAATCAAATCCTATGTTTACCTTAAGGAACAGGTTTCGAATCGATAACGGAACATCGCGACAACAAATCAAATTTTAGCACGAACAGGGCTAGTGCCAGTATATAAAGGAACACCTTTTCTCTCAATCTGAATACCTAAAATTTTTCCAGCATTGGTAGAGTAGTTGCGATTGCATTCCTCTGCCTACACTAAAAACATCTACTGGGTACCGCGTTCGTTGAGTCGGTCTTATAGAACAAGCAGTCTGCAGTATCCCAACTTTGTGAATTTTTTATTCAACCCGAGGTTGGAAAGTGGTACGGCATAATACTTTACCGGACGAAGGTCAGTTCCCCCTTTTCACCTCACTTTAATATCATTCAGCACTGGACACTGGTCATACCCATGTATGTGATAAATCGTTGCTTTTAATAATGGCACATTCGATACAATATCATCTCATATGAGCAATGTATGGATGTAATGGCATATGTTGGGTATTACAAGTAGGTGTTGCTTGCCACATAGGAGGTGCTTACTCGGTACTCCTTTCCAGCATGGTCACACGTATTTTTCCAAGGGCACGTTAATGTTCACAGTGGTACGTAATGAAGATTGATATAGCACAATAAACCTTTCAAATTTTAATTATTGATGCATATCTTTGATTGTTATTTATAAATTTTGTCCTCAGTACAGACGTCAAAATCTGTTTTGAAAGAAAGTCTATGTTTTTACACATTAAAAGAAAAGGGCAAAACAATAAACACTGCCAGATATTAGTTTTTCCTTTGAAGTCAACTTGCGCACATTATTCGTTCTGGTCGTTTTCACATTAAATCAATAGAGAGTGAAATTTGAAGAACCATCAATTTATGGTTGTGAGCTTTAAGAAAAGGTCCATTTACTGGTAGATGTCAGTTAGACAATGTCGTGATCACGTGACAGTCTATTAACCATGAGACGGGCCCATTACGATTTTTGCATATGTAGATCGTTCGAATGAAATCAGTGCAAAAGAGATTCTCAATACTCGACGGAAGGAGACTAAATGCTGAAAAAACATTTTCCTTAACCACAGATGTCTTTCATCGCTATCATTACTCATGAATACAAAGTGTAACAATTTTCATTTCGTCTCAAGGAATATTATTACATGTATTCTTAGGTAAATAAATATTCGTATTCCGCTGGTCGTCAGGCACTAACTATTTTAATACACGCAATATCAAATGTATTTCATTAGTTTGTAAGGAGTACCTTCCCAGTGCATTGATTTATATTTTGTACCTATGTAAGCTTAAGGAAACCTTCCGAAACATTGTCGATATATGTACTATGACACGGGTGCTTGGTATATATTGTCTCATCCCAAAGGCCAGAGGAATAGGAAGAAGGCAACCGGAATCGAACACAGGTCTTCAGATTTCAAGCCCAGTGTTTTACCACTCACCCAATTTGTTCCTAATAATATGCTACATAATTAGCATATGTTATATATGTTTTTCCCTATCACATAGATTTCAGAATCGTTTGGGACAAGGTACGGCGCCTTCGCTTTCCACATCTTTTCATTTCAATCCAGCTCAGAAACGATCCAATGTCAAGCAAGTGAAATGGTGTACGAATACAACTGGCACTGCCTGTTCTTTGAATTCACTTCTTGAATGCAGAATATTTCTTAAACATCAAGTCGGCATATATGTACTGAATCAGATGCGTTCAAACGGTAAATCGTTCAAGACATGTTTAGTTAGGAACTTTTTCCTCCATATATTAGGATTTTCCGTCATTATGGTTGCGCCAGGAGTTCCATCTTCCCTCTTATCAGTACACTTTGTGGCTGAACATTTTTGGGGAAAAAAATAATAGCAAATAAAAGGGAAGGCGTTCTGGAACGTTTTACAGTATGAACTCATTTTGATTGGCATAGAAAATACTCTATATAATGGTGTGCATATTTTGATTATTTATACATTTTTCTTCACTTTATCGCTCCGTAAAACCAGATTTAAACATGGAAGTGGATGCTGAAGTCTTAGGGAAATTAAGAAACAGGCTTATATTCCGAATAAGGACCTTGGTTCCCGATAATATGAAACAGTTACTATTGCAAATCATTATACTTGCATCACTTGGGAATTTTTAACTCGATCAAAATCAATTCAAAAGTTAATCTCCTCATTGTCGTGAATCAGTATACCCATCATCAATTATGTTAAAGATTACAAAGGTCTCGTTTTATGTTTTGTAGTTAACTGATGGAATACAAAAATATAAAATTACAGATGTCAGAGAATGACCTTGATGCTTTGATTTGCAAAGATTGTTATCGTTAAGTGAATCTTGAATTATTCACGCCGATCTCGAACCTCGTGTTCAAAGAGAAAATCCCCTTACAACAAGCATGTAACTACCCCCATCTCTGCATAATTCATTCAATAATTATTTCTCCTCAAAGGAAATGGCCATAATTCAACAATTGTGATACGGGCAATTATTTGAGAATATCAAATGCAATTTCACTCTGCATGCAGAATTGACTGCACTTGCATGTGGAGTATTTGATTATTAATCACCAGAGAACATTGATCCCGAAAATTTTTTGCATGAATCATTTTGTCTTGATTTACATGCTGTACTTTGAGATAATAGTTATAGTTCTTGCACGAAATGTACAATGCACTGGCCAGAGATCGATGTCTTCAACGACACTACTTAGAGCAGAAACACAAGTTGTGTTCTACCGGCAGCCATACTGCAGTTTGGCGTCCGATGCCTTCCACATTTAGCAGATTTGGAGGGTCTTGGGCACCATCCTGCAAATTCCTACATGTATTATACGCAGAACTATTTCACTTCTATAAAGCTAGGAGATACATTATAATTACATGAACATTATAATTACATGAACATATAATGACAATAACTAAAACTACCGAAAAGCTCAAAAGTTTTGAACCTCATACACTTAGCCATTTCCCCTACAAGACTAACGTTTAAGGCACTATCAAATGTTATGTTAATGATGCCATGATTAAATGTCCCACCTTAAGGGACATCATTGCAGTCAGAGTTTGGCTTAATGGCTTGTCATTGGAGGAAATTAAATAGGTGTATTTGTGAGGCGCATGGGAAGCAATTTCAGTTTGTCTAAGCACATTGGGGGGGGGGGGGGGGGGGGGGGAAATAAAATGTCTTGGTCCAACAACAAATCAAAATCTTCCATCAACCAAACAACATTTTACTATTAAGAGCAAAAACAGAGAAAATGTTCTGTGTTCTGTCTCGGAGTCTTTCATCCCTTTTTTTTCTTCTCTTGCATCAAAAGGAAAAACAATGGAAAATCTAATACACAGGCATTCACACATTTATCCGCCAATTATTTCGTCTGTATGTTCATACAAATGATACAAGTAATGCTTCGATAAACATTACAAATGGAAAAAAGATACAAAAGATTTGCCCACTAAAAAGGAAAAATAAATCCCCGTTCTTACTATTGCTCTAATACCTCCCTTGTCGCTGTCGTTAAACTAAAATCAATCAAACAATAGTACAATGAGGGGATAGCTCTGTGATTCAGCGTGGTAATCCTTCGCTAACGTCATACCAAGATCTTGGCTATTACCATGCAATAATTTTAACGAGCCGAAAATGACAAATTATTTGTGTTTGCAACTGAGATATAGTCTAGTTTTTCGTAAAAAAAATTAATTAAGTCGTGTCACAATTAATACACCGATCCATATTCAGCCTTCCGCAAAACGCAATTTTTCATTGTGATGACGTCATCTGTGGTCCGACATATCTTCGAAATTAACTTATTTGTTTATGACGTCATAGGCCAAAGAAAATCGCCTAAGCATCTCGTTCCTTTACGAACTAATCAGAGTACTTTCTATTTTTGACGTCATAAACATATACGTCATTTGTCGGAGGTTGTCAGTCTCAGATGTTGTCATCACAATGTAAAATTATTGAAATTAACGTGTAGCGGACTTTTGACTGTTAATGTTTGTGACTTCATAATCAAATGTCCGACTTGTCCTTACTCATATGACGTCGATGCAGTCAAATTTTGTTCTTAATGGTTATTTGGCGACGGCATCTTCCTGTTGCATTGCATATCAATTTAAAATACCCTTGCAACAGACTCACCCGAAGCAGTAAAGTATCTTTCATGTGCCATGCCTACCGTGACACGGGTCATTGGTTTTCACTGTCTCATCCAAAAGACCGGTATGCCTACTGCAGGAATCGAACTCGTTACTTCACGGTTACGAGCCGAGCACCTCATCAACTGAGTCACACAGGCTTTACAAGACATAAGAAAAACCGTTTCCAAGAGCCCGGGTAAAGTTCGCGTCGTCGGATTAAGAGTCAAGTGTAATTCTGGCGAATAAATCTGCTTCTATGAACGAGAATTAAAGGAAATTATTCTTTCAGAAGACAACGCATCTGACCAGTAACCGGCACCTTGTCTACTAACTACCACCTTGTCCGGTGACTCGAACTGACCTAGCTGTTTTATCATCATGAAAAAGAAATCCAACGGATAATACAACTCCGTAATATGTGCACTTCATTGAACAAAAGAAATCAGGCGTTATACCAAAATATTCCTCTTGTCTGAAAAAACAGTAGACTGCATTTTCCTATACAAAACAGAGAATCGTTCTTTTCAGATCAATGGCAAAGCACTAAACAGAAATGCCGGAACTATTTCTTTCCTGACAATTGTCAGACCTATTTCTGAACTAGTAAATGACAAAGCGGAAATGTCGGAACTATTTCTTGCTGCTCAAAGACAAAACAGTAAGGTCGGAGCTATTTCTTCGTTGGTAAAAGAGAAAGTGAACTTCCGCAATGGATTTTTCCATTGTTAAAAGAGAGAGCGGAAATGTGGGAACATCTTCTGGTCGGTGTAGGCGGAAGGTGAAGGTGGAAATTGCTGCGTAAGGGCTATAATTACAACCTGAAAAAGTTAACTGGTGAAGGTAACCGGAATATCTGTAAAGCCACTGAGGTCCGATGGGTACCCTGACCAGATCATCAACTTCGACAGGATATCGAATTCTAACAAGCCTTCAAAGAGTTCAATGCAACAAGTTTATCTCACTTTGGAATCCCCTCCAACCATCATACTCCTACTTACACACTGCCACCCCAAACACAAACACACTTCCAAAAGGTTATCACGGTGATGGAAGTTTATTGTCGTCAAAATATGGACTTTTCATCTGTTACTCTCAATATGAAATAACACGGCCATAGCTCCATTTTCGTATAACGCAAGGCTATTATGTCATCGTGATCCTTGTCCATGTTTGCTGTTCAATCCCTTAAGCCGGGAGGGTCCGTATAAATGAGACGGAACCCAACTTAAGCCGTGTAAGTACTACCAGATAGAGACCGCGGAATGTTATTATAGCCCAGTATAAACCCGTTAATGAGCGTTAAAACGCGCAACAATTCTGTTTTGATGACAAGGATTTCTTGAATAACAATTTGTCTAACGTACCTCAGGGAATCTCTGTGTTGGATTTACATATGCTTTATGCAACAGAAAAGCACCGCTCGATACTATTTTCAGATAAACTGTCACATTAACATGGGATTTCCTGCTTTTAGATATCTGTACATGCTTATATAAGATTCATTCCTATTTGTCAGTTCACACTTTATTTCGGATATTTCGATTATGATTGTTAAAGCAAGTGCTTTTTGAATTGATTGATTGATTATTGTATTATTGTGTAACGTCATTCCACGATTATTTCATGTATATAGTGACGGCATCTGCTCAATGTATAGCATGGAAATTTAGACCTCCATAAGTGATCCTCTTGAAGCAGTGAGGGATTTTTTACGTGACACCCTTGCCGTGACACGGGACCTCGACAGAACACCGGTGTTCCCACGACGGGAGTCGAATCCAGAGACTTTTCGGTCATGAGCCAAGCACCCGAGGGTCACACCGGCTTCTTTTCGAATTACATGTTGATTTAAAATGAGTTGAAGGTATTATGACGGGTGTATTTACCCAAACAGGAGATATTTCCTCCTTTTGTACATCTTATCTCGTCACAGCCACAATGCTGTGAATGCCACGGTGGCATTACAACAGTTACTTTCTCATCACTCTGTATGTAAAGGGACTCGGTGTACCAAAGAAAAATTCTGACCACTAAACACACTTTTATTGTATAGTTAAATTGACCTTTTCTTTCGTATTAGGGTCCGACGAATAAGGTGACATTTTATAGAGGTCGCCGCTAAAAGCACAGACTGTTTAATATAACTGGGGGGAAATACACTTGTTATTATTTTTCTTTTTAACGATTTCTATTTCCATGAGAAACTACAAAACAGAAGGGTTGTTGATTTATTTCCCCCTTTCCATCAAATATAAAATACAATGAACGCATACATATTTATTTATTGACAAATACCACTGATAAAATACTGAGATTTTGGTGTCTTGCATACGATGTGTTAAAAATTGCGTTCAAATATTGATATCTAAAAATATCATAATGTTTATTTTGGAAAGTCAATTAAAATCGAATAACTAGTCAATAACGGAGCCAATTTGATATTGGTCGAGAAAGTTTACACGAAAGATTGAGGATAAATATTACAGGGGAATGGGAGGGTGATGTAACGCGACGGAGTACAGAGGTTGACTTAAATAGTAGATATATGGCGGGCCTTGCATTATGAATATTTGGTTGGTTGGTTGGTTGATTGGTGTTTTACGTCGCTTTCAACAATTTTTCAGTTATATCGCGACATGGAAGCAGGAGGTAACCAACCTCTGAAACATATTGGCGCAACCCGGGAATCGAAACCGGATCATCGGCGCCGCAAGCCAAGCGCTTATTCACAAGACTAAGCCTGCCCCATGAATATTTGGTGATTTTAAATTCTAATAATAATTCAAATAACATTTCAGGTATTAATGAATGAAATTGAGAGGGGTGGATTATTCTGTCTTTCATATATCATTATTTGTTTGTTTGTATGGTCATCGTTGCTTCTTCTATAGCAATTGTATAATACAAAAAAGGCCTTGAGTGTCCATCTCTTTAATTTAAGCTCCGCATTGAATTTATCGTTTCTCTTTCATTTTCCAAAGCTTTTCAGACACCTTAATCATAATTTATACCACTTCACATAACATAAAAATAATGTTGTCATGGAGACGAATAACCAGGGGCTTGGACATGTCCACACTGCTTGACCACTGTCCACAGCACATGCCACGTTATGAAGTATGACAGGCTTTACACGCCCGATTTCATTCGCGTTTGTTTGTCTGAGTGTTTGACCATGATTTATAATGGTAAACGCTTGTAAAAATTGATTAACATTCAATTAACACCCAGTCCCGTTATAATGACTAGAGGGCATTGTCAACATTAATTTAATCATTCGGTGATTGGTCAAGGCATTGATTTTTCACCACAAAAATGAAGTTCATCTCTTCTCTTCGTCCTGACTTGGCAGACAGGGCGGGTTTATCCTCGAGATTTTAGTGTACACCGGACAGGAAGAGATGAAAGAGAAAGCACCATGGTGGAAGTCGAAGGAGTTGAAACCTATTACGTGATTTTATTTTCAGTTTTTAAAAAGAAAGTTGAAACGTCGTTTTGAAAGAGGATACTTAAATATTTACTTCCTAAATACGAAGTTATACGACATTTTATGTTTAATAGTTTACAGCCTTTTATTTACAAGTTCGAAGAGAATATTTTCTATGGAAGAATATGGGTTTTTTTTTTTAATTCTGATCTTGTGCTACATATTAATTGCACAACGGGGAAGTCTGATAACTGAGTTGTAGTCGTGGTGGATATAGATAGGAAATGTGTGTGTGTGTGTGTGTGTGTGTGTGTGTGTGTGTGTGTGTGTGTAAGGGGGGGGGGGGGGGTTCGAAAGAAGAAGGATGGATGGCAAACATTTTACGTAAGAACCCGGGATGTGCCTACCCCTCGTAATGTATCTGTACTCATGCAGTGTCACACATGCCAAATATTTCGACAAAAATTTGACAAAAACACATTCTTTTAAAAATAGACTACTGTAAAAGAGAGAAAACGTTCCGATTGTTCACTTTAAATCGACTATGATACTTTATCACGCATTCAAATTCCACGGAGGCATGTTCAAAGAAGCATGACGATGACAGCTTCGTTCGTTTATCTCTGCTACGACCATAATAGACACGGCCCTATACAAAATGTATTTCATTAAATCTACCATGTTAAGAAAATATTAAGTTTGCTGCATGAGAAGATATTTTATTCAGAAGAATTATAATCAGGCCTGGCGGTGTTTACGTTTCACTTGTCATATTGGTACACTCCGAGGCATTTCTCTTGTCACGTTTGAAATGTATTCAACGCACCTTAAATCTCGGTTAAATTATATCTTATAAAAACACATGTGGTAATTATACACCGAGATAAAATTAACCACATGACGAAATGGTTAATGTAA
This sequence comes from Pteria penguin, assembly GCA_035048485.1. Taxonomy (NCBI): domain Eukaryota; kingdom Metazoa; phylum Mollusca; class Bivalvia; order Pterioida; family Pteriidae; genus Pteria; species Pteria penguin. The sequence goes on from CM068592.1 coordinate 16,539,091, forward strand.
AATCGGAAAAAATATATTTCTTACTCCTTCATGTTGTAAAGTTGTAGCTCTTGTAATTGATCATATTTACCATGCCCTATCCCCCTCGTCTCTAGTAATAAAAGCGAAAAAATGAGAATAAAGTTTTAAAAAATTAAACCTGTTGTAACCACTGAAGTGTATTGTAATCCACCAATAAACTCATCTTGTCCACCTTTTTCTTCAGCTTTCCGTCAAAATTCTCTTTTTTACGCACAACGTATAAAAAGGTGTCAATATCACACGGCGACCTAATTATAAATTCTTCCACGCTTCTGTTTTCCGCTCGATTTCAAAAACGTTACCAATTGTTCTTCGCACAGAAATAAACACAGTGTGTTGTCAATCACAGGGATGAATTCTAAGAAATGGTCACAACTGTCCGAATGTCCAACAGGTGTAGTAGAGATTTGTTAGCACAGACTCTCGCATTCCTCCCTAGACGAGCTGCGGATTTACATGAATGAAGATGGAACAATAGTTTACCTTCGCACTGTTTTTAATACGCGCACCTGTTTTGTTATGCTAAGTAGTGTATCTACTTTACATCTTTACCTAATATGTAGTATTGTACAGTGTAAACGTGTAATCTCATGACGATTTTTTAACAAAAAGCTGAGTATTTAAAAACGGGGGAAGAAATAAAAGCACAGAGTATCTAAAGACATTTCCTGTCCAAACAGATTTTTAAATGTACTGGTGATTTATAAAAACAAAACAACAAAACAACCCCCAAGCTTCTTCTTCATCATCTTAAAAGACTTTTGATATACTAAAGAATGCTTCGGAAAAAATCAGTTTAGGTATAAAAATGAAAAATCCAATTATATTCAAACTTAAATTATTTTAATGACGTGTACTGAATGAACATTGACACACAGTGACACTTGTGTGTATCAAAGGATTTATTATACATCTACTTTATCTTCATGTAGTCCTTGAGTACCATTTGAGAACGCATATGAATATTGTGAAATGCCACTTCAGTGGTGAACCCAGGGTTTTGGAAATAGGGTGAAAGATGGTCACTTGAACCCGAGATGAAAAATTAATGAGGAATTATGGTAATTTGTTTCACAATATGCCTATGATTCTAAAATTTATTAAGGTGGAAAATGTAATATCGGAAAGGGGGGCCTCTAGGTTAGTTCCTGTATGAATTACGTATTGTGTCACCGATTTCTGTACTCATTATTATAGGGAATAAAGCCAAAACTAAGCGAGGTGATGCAAAACGCAGGATAATTAATAAATGTCACACCTTAAAAATCTGTCCTCGTGTTGAAATACAGTGTCAACGTGGTAAAATTCTTCATGTCAGTGGGGAAGAAATATTACCTAAAACTCTTAAATTTAAATTATGTAGATTGTGCTTAATATATTACATATTTACAAGTTATATATATATATATATATATATATATATATATATATATATATATATATATATATATATATATATATATATATATATATGTTTGTTGTTCGTTCACTTCCAATGAAAACATCCGATACACTAGTTAAAACTTACTTTTGTAACATAGAGAGTTTTCCTCATTTGTCTGTAGCAATCATCAAAAGCAACCATATTACGACTATTTCCACTATGACTCATTCGTTCACCGTCGTTTCATTGTTATATAATTTTACATTTACAGTTTAGTTATTTATTTATAATCTGTTTACTTATTTATGAAAAAAAGCACAATCGCACAGTCTCAGATACTTGATTTAGCGCTCATTATCGACAGTGTCATCTTGATTTTTCATTAACCACGAACAATAGTAAACATCGAGTAAACCCTCAACCCCCGCGTCAACGAACAATATCACATGTAAACATCTGTACACCTGTGAGAAAACAAACAAACAAACGTGTATTACATCCGTGTCAGGTAATAGTAGTGTACAGGTAAAATGAATAAACTGAATCTTACCAAAGTTGGTGTGACGGATTGAAGAGGAACAAGCTGGTAATCCATGAGCAACATGTCCACCATTGTACACAGATTGAGGTTGAAATGTCAGATTCAGCAAGACTATCTCATTTACTCGTTGATAAATACTGTCATGCCCGGTCGACCGAGGAATTTTTTCCAGCCAGTGTATTATTAATACAGCGTAAAATCCAGGGACCGGTACCAATGATATGCAAATTAGTTCACCTGTCCGACGAATGACGATGGACGTTTATACAAAAATAAATGATAAAAAAAACTTTCCTTGTGCACCTCAAGGCTTGTATAGGGATATAAGACCAATGGATAATTTGGCTCCGTTTGCTTTGTTAGCCGAAGCAAGAAAGCAAAGATCTGTTGTAAAGCTCGTACGACAATTATTATTTAGATATTGAATCAGCCCAGAAACACATTACACAGAAACACGCAATATTGATAAATATGTTCCAAGTTAGTTTCGGATTACGGGAATCACCCCAGGGGCGTCGTACATATCTACGAACACAGAATGTCCGGCTTTCAGACCCGACCGACTTTCTGAGCTCTACCTGGATTCAGGTGTTATCTCACTGATGTTTTAATTAAGTTTGATGGCAATTACACCTTTAGTTGTTAGAGAATGGTGGAAATCGAGAACAAAATTATCAATGAATTGATTTTTATGCCACTTTGATCGACAGGTGCGATGGTAGTTCGGATACAGACTGCATACAATTGTTACGGATGCGGAGTTTATCCATGGTATTTCAAATTTGTGAGCAATTTCACAGATGAGTGCGTTAAACGCCTATATAACCATTTGCCACACCTATTTCAGCTTATTTGTCCAAATTCAGGAGCACCTGCATGTAAAACTTGTGTTTCTGGGACCAAGCTACCTCGCTCATCTCTCGCACGCTGCACAATCAACATGCATGCATACAGAATTGTAACAAACTAAAATTTCGCATAACGGAGTCCAGAAAAGAGCAGAATTTACCAGAATTTTTTATTGTAGATATACCGCACAGACAAAAAGTAAATGGGGTCAATTGCCTGGGGAGAATGTAGCAACGCCTAAGAAGTGTACCACATTGTCATTTAAATTTTGAAATGTTACATATAACACATGAAATTTATCATAACCCTGTTTTTACCCAGCGTTGATTGCTCTACTCTACCCGGGGCTACAACTGAGATTTTGCAAGCCACACTGAACGTGTTAACAATGATCGAACACACAATTGCTTTTTTTTTTCGTGAGAACAAAGTATGCATTATCTGCCAGTTGTCATAACTATCGTCATAATGTTGCAATTTGAGAAGCAATTTCGCAAAAATGATAAAGTGAAACTTGGGGGAGGGGTTTTTATTTTTATTATTATTATTATTATTATTATTATTATTATTATTATTATTATTATTATTATTATAGAATTAAACTCAATCCAAAAAAATCCAAATCCCAGCAGGGACGTATATACGTCCCTGATCCCAGTTATCAATTCATTGTTGAACAGAAGAATATGAAATAATGACATAGTATTTTCTCAGTTTATGGCGCCGGACCCCGATTCCACCTTTCCCAATGTATAAATTATATAATGCTATAAATGTGTGAATGTCACACTAGGACGATTTCACCGTTATGGTGGCGGCACCGACCTGGTGTGGTTCTTACTTTAACTATACAGTTTGACCTTCACAACGGATCACCCCGCGGGAGATTGGGATCTTTTACCAAATAGTTCGTCCTAGACAATGCGGTTAGAAGAATCTGTATAAGTAGCGAATCTCAATTACTGTCACTAGAAAAATGTGTTCATTATTTTTCGATAAATAAACTCTCTCTCTCTCTCTCTCTCCTCTACTTCCCCGTATCACTCCACCTTTCAGATTCATCATTTTGCAACGCCCGTCGTATTAAAAGTATAATGATTAAGTAACATATTACACAAAGTGCATAAGATACAATAATGGATTACGGCGAATGCCTCTCAAAGATACAAATATAATACATTGCATATAACCTAATGTATCTTAAACGCCTCTGCATACCTACACTGAAATTCAATACACATAATAATGTTAACACCCTGTAAAAGATGGCAGTCTTAATTCTTAACATACTTACATGGATTTCGAACATCTTGTGTCCTTGATACACTTCAAACTTCGTCGTATATGACGTTTTAATTGAGCTCTAATATTACCACTCCGTAAAACGCTCACGTGAACTTAGTCCGTCACTTCAAACTCAAGTGTTTGCAATTGGAAGTAATATAAACGAACTTTCAAATAAAAGTTGTGTGCAGAGTAAATTTTCAGCTAAATTAGTCGTAAGAGACACTGAGAGAGGTTGAAACTGTCTTGGACATTACTTACTGGCTCAGATGCACCCTAAGGACATAGATTTACAAGTGTTGTTGCCCTTGTACAGAGTAAACATAGGCCCCAGAGGTTTTCCCTTTAACAATTACGCTTTAAATTTGTCTAAGAAACCCTTTTATATACATTTTCATTATATCGTGACTCTCAGAGCGTCTTGTTATTGTCTAAGTGTATTGCATGCGACACTGTGGAAGAAATTCAAGTCATAAAACACAAGGAAATTTCTTCGTGTCAATTTAATTACAAAATATATGTTGACTTTTCTTCGTCTGAGGTCGATGTATACAACGGTTTACTCGTGATTTTTTCAATATTGGTTCAACAGATAATCTTTAATCCGGTATACCCGAAACAATTCATCATTAATCCACCCATAAACAATGTCGGCCGTTTGATGGAAAGAAATTAAAATATTTACTCTAAAGACAAAAGTCAATTTTGTGTCCGATATACATTATCAGATCGACTTCAATTCTGATCGAAAATAAACATTAAATATCCCTCCTTGACCCTCTGCTTCGATTGGTCAAAATTACATTCTGACCACCGACCAATTTCGTACAGGGTCAATGATACATAATTGCGCATGACATAAGTTTTATGACCACTTTCGACGGGTAACTTGTTTGAACAATTAGATGAAAGCAATGAAAAAAGAATTACTCTTCAATATCCCCCGCCGATAAAAGAAAAATGTGTTGTTTACTTTAAAACTCATTTACGATTTTTAGGACTTCTCAAATCTGATCATGGACAAGACAGCGATAAGTGCTTCGTCCACCTTTTAGACACAACCACCTCAATGGCAAATCTAGCGCCCTTCTGCCAGTTCGAAAGGCATATTTTACGGAATACGGACTATAGACAACACGACGAATGAGAAGGAAATTAAGGTCACTGTTAGGGGAGGGACTATCCACTCCACACACCCTAAACCCGCAACTGCAGATAGAGATCATACATCCCACAGAGCTGCCCTATGTTTCACAAATCTAAAGCGCTACTGGCCACTTTTCTTTCAACAGCGGTTTTTACAGGGCGCAAGGGACCTTGTCTCTTTTATGCCAAATATTTTAGCAGACTAAATGAATTTGTCGAAAGGCCTCTTCCCTTACTTTTGCATTTCGAACCATGTAGTCGCCCATCCCCCTCCCCACTTTAGAACTCTGGATCCACCGATGGTATATTGTTTCAACAGGTGTTGTAGTACACACAACTTCTTGACACTTTCCAGCAAACCAATCAATAGGTATGAAATTAATTCGTTATTGTCTTTTTTCAATTGACTTTGAATATTAAAAGAAGGAAATTACTTTCCCACCATTTCCTGGACCCACCGACATATTTATATATATATATATATTCATATATATGTAGATTTTGAATAGGTTGTCTTTTATAATTACATTTTCATATCCATCAGAACATGACCGTTCCCATGACTATAGAGACGGAATAAGTTCATTGTGGAGATATTTGTATATAGTTAAACATTTTTCATTACTTGTTTATCTAATTATCTAATTTCTTCTTACTTTGATTTATTTCATATATGTTATATGATTTAAAAAACAAATAAAAAAATAAAATTTAAAAAAGACCCCAAAACAGAAAAACATAGATATGGCCGATTGCAAAATAAACACGTTTTGAAAAACTAGAGTGCCACATTCTCATGCATATTGCCTTCGAAGATGGAAAACAGAGAGGTATGACATATGGACAGACAGATATAAGTTGATCCCTAAAGCGTCATACTTCGATGATGAAACGAATACGCACAGACCGAAACGCCAAAGTAAAGAAAAACCCATTATACAATGTTCAATGTAATAGAAGTACATGTATATATATATATTTAGTACGACATTTTCAACACCTTTTTATGTTGCGTATTTATACATTTTCCTGCACAAGAGGGTCTCGTATATTCTATATAGGTTATAATAATGGAGCCATGCCAAATCGATTTCCATATTAATGACTATAGTTCAACTTCATCTCGGCATCGCAGTGTATTATAAATCGCTGTTATATATGTTAATGTATGAAAGCTGAATCGCGCCTCTCGCGGAGAGAATTTGAAAGAATTTATGCAAAACTCGAACAAAAAGGGTATTGAATTCACATTGATATACAGAGTCAAGCCCGCTAATGGTTTGAATAAATTCCGAAAAATCACATCGAGTCGGGATCAAATTTCATGTGGAAAAAGTTAAATAGCAAGATCAAACCCGATAAAAGAGTTCAGCAAAGCTTTTAATGAGAAACTGCAGGTTTTTATGTACTTCATACACTGTGTAATATTGACAGAAGATTATGGCATATGTCCATACACGTCCTCGATGGATCTGGCATCAGAAATTGATTAGGGCTTTACGGTTCTTCCTTCCAACAAGTCAAGTTCTCGACTCAATCCATTTGAGTATGTCGTAAATAGTTATTACCCGACAACATGGTCAGTAGAGTCCTGCTTATAAATGCCCATTAGTTGAGGGTACTACATATATAATATCAGGTAACTGACAGTTAATTCAGTTCGCAGCGAAGGAACCCACACATTATTGCGGCATTATTTTAAGAGCTTGGTAATCTCGTACTACGGTGTCGCAAAGAATTAAAAAGAATCGTGGTAGATGTCGTAAAACCCTATATACACCATACAGGGACGGTGAAAATGATGATTCAAACTGTTATAGCTCGTCCGAAAATATGGTACCATAAATCTAGTGCCCCACCCATCTCCGATAAAGGCATTACCAGGAGTGTTAGTACAACAGTTGCTATATTAATGCTTGACTCGGATTTGAATCTACATGTTGCTATGGTAGAGTTTGTATGTATGTTTATAAATTCTTTCTTCTAGAACGCCCTATGTTGAACATTTAGCAAAATTAAATAAAACATTCTAATGGGGTGATGAAGGAAGATGGTGGGGAGGCGAAACGTATCGCAGAGATAAAGATAAGAAACCATGTAACTACATGTACATATAAAGGGAATGGTTTGAGAATAGGACAGAAGCAACATTTCTACACCCTTTCCGTGAAGCACTATTTTGAGCACAAGAAACATATATATAGTTATTTATGTAGGCCATCAAGACTGACACATGACAAAATCTCTTAAACACGGATCTATTTCTTCACCATTCAATCAACTCAAGTTGTTCAATACATAACCGAGTTTTAAATGAACAATTAATGAATATTTTCGCGATAATATCAAACTTGTTAATTTCCATTTCAGCCTTTTAAAACTGCAAAGTAAAATGTACTCTAAATGTTTTAGGCGCGCATCCAGAGATCTGTTGAGAGGGAGGTGACATGACCAATTTTGGACTGGGGGTGTAAAATCACATTTTACAACAGCATACCCAGAAATGCCATCTTTACCTACTCTCAGGATGGGACAAGGCACTCCCCCCACTATTATCACCACCTGGATACGCACATGGAGTGGTGGTTGATAGAGGTCTCTCGTGCTATGCCATCTCGGTACACTGGCCCATCAAGTCTAACATTCTGCTGGCACGTAATCATTCGGCCAATCGGAAACCAGTCAACAATTAAACACGTTCGACATCTATCACTTTGTCGCGCCTTTTGTACTTGTTTGCTCATTTCAAAGTTCGAGCTTTCAATTGACTCATTATTATTCAAAATTGATATGCATTTCATTCGGAACCGCTACATTTAAAGTACTCAGGTAAAGGGTTATGTGATATAGTTTTGTAGTGTAAGAAAGGCCAACCAATTTATGAAATTGTTGTTTAAAGCAATTTCTACTGGGCTTATTCTATTTTCATTCATTTATATATTTATTTATTGTTTTGTTTTGCTTTTTGGGTTTTCTTTTTGGTGTTCTTTATTTATATTTGATTTTGGTTTGTTTTGGATTCTTTTGGGGGGGGGGGGGGAGGGAGGGACCATATGACAATTCTTGTAACAGTTGAATACCTGAATAAAAATATGACGTGATGCGTCACGTAGTTGTAGTATCTGTGGGGGCTGGCAAATGGTCGCGACCCATCAATTTTCCTCTATCAAATATCCGTCGAAAATTGATAATATCAGTCCCCCTCCACACAGACACAAACATGATTTCCATCCATAGCCTCTGCATAATTACACTTTAGTGTATGTCGTGTGCACGTGTTTTCCTGCTCGAGAGCATCGATCGCTTGTTTAGGTAAGAAGAGTCCTCCTTGTGGGGTATATTGTGATACATGCGCGGATACAGAGGGGGTACCGGGGATCTGTAACCCCCCCCCCTTGGCATCCGAAAATTTTACCCAAAAAAAGGTAATATTTGGGCATTTTTGGGGTTGGACCCCCCTCGTCTAAGAGAATTTTTTTTGGTTGGACCTCCTCTGACAAAAATTTCTGGATCCGCGCATGTGATACACAAGCAGGAGGTAGCCAGCTCTTAAACATAATAACGCAATCGAACCCGAGTCGCCAATACTGTAATCAAAGCGTTAAACCACTACATGAAGTCTGACCCCGAAAGGGGGGATGAGAAGTTCCACCAACTTGCCGGTGCGGTCGGTTGTTTTACAGGATGCTCCGTTTTCCTTCACCAATGAAATGAGACCGAAATCATACATATGAAGCAGGATATGTATATAGCTAGAGTAACTTTCATATCTACCATCTTGAAAGTACTTGACTAAATATTCGTGCATAATCAACGAAAGTATGTAAGAGAATTCTCTAAAGAAAATACTCATTATTTTCCAGTGGCAGATTCAGAGGGGGGAGCCCCCTTTTTGCCACACGTTTACTATTAAAACTCCAGATTTGAGATATGACACCCATAAATAGCGGAACAGTCTGGCTAATATTTGACTTTCACATGCGCCCCGCCCCCATTTAGGAAATCCTGGATCCGCCACTGTTAACATTCATATCTTATATAACAATATACATATAATCATGTCATCACTTGTTATATATGAAGTAAGACAAGTGACTGTCAAGACGTGTACGAGGGAATAATTTACATGTACATAATATTATGTCGATACCCAGTACCTGCCTCTCTCAAAACATGTTCAACATGTAGAATTCACTCGCAGGTAAAGTAAACACAAGTAAATTAATTATCTAAACAATCCCTAAAATTCAAAAGTTCTGTTCGTACAATTGGAATAGCTGAAGGGATACATGGCAAAGATAAGATGTATTGTATTCGTGAATAGGTCTCCATCATGGCTCTAAGATGAAGCAGTAGGGATTGGTATATCATTGTTGGTCGATTCGGAGTTACATAATACTGACAGAGTCATGACATTACGATGATGACTTTAAACAAAGATGTCAATACGGACAGGTTATCTGAATCTCTGATGATCAACTTAACTGATAGAAATAATAGGCTTACGGACATAGAATAGGTTTGAGCATAGAGGGACCGAAACAAGAAATAGTCGTAGTCATGTATAAAAGGCTTGGACATAGGGAGATAGAAACTGGAACAGGGTCGTGTATAAAAACTTTGAACATAGAGGGACCGAAAGCAGAAGATGATCATGTGTAAAGCGCTTTAAAATAGAGGAAACGTAATCATGGTCATGAGTAAAAGGCTTGGACAAAGAGGAAAAGAAACCGGACAAGACTTGGCAAAGAGAGATCGAAACCAAATCACGGTCAAGTAGAAAAGGCTTAAGGAAAGAGAAAAAGAAACCGGACAAGACTTGGCAAAAAGGGATCGAAACCAAATCATGGTCAAGTAGAAAAGGCTCAAGGAAAGAGGGAACGAAACCGGGGCAAGACATGGCAAAGAGGGATCGAAACCAAATCATGGTCACGTAGAAAAAGCTTGGGCAAAGAGGGACCGAAATCGGAGCAAGACTTGGGCAAAAAGGGATTTGAAACCAAAACATGGTCAAGTAGAAAAGGCGTGGGCAAAGGGGGAACAAAACCGGAGCAAGAATTGGCAAATTGGGACAGAAACCAAATCATGGTCATGTATAAAAGGTTTGGACAAAGATGGAAAGAAACCAAATTATTGGCATGTATAAAAGGCTTGGACAAAGAGGGACCGAAACCGGAGCAAGACTTGGGCAAAAAGTGATCAAAACCGGAACATGGTCATGTAAAAAAGGCTTTGGCAGAGAGGGACCGAGACCGGAACAAAGCTTTGGCATGGACGGACCGAATCCGGTTCATAGTCGTGTATAAATTGGAATGTTTACGGTTTAACATAAAGGGATATTTGTTCAAACGATAGCTTAGGTGTTGGGTTTTGTTTTCGGTTTTTGGTTCGTTTTGTTTGTTTGGGTTCTTGTTATTTCTTCTGTATATTTTTAATTTTTATTGTCTTGGGCACGCGGAGTGGAGTTAGTTTGGAGTTTTTCCGTCGAATTATTAAGTCAAGCGGATAGGATCCCATGTTTGGTCATTAATCCCTGGATATCTTTATATTTCTTAGAAATGAAAACTTGATCCCCCCTTCCCCCACGCGCTTTTGATTCGTTTCTTGCGCGCCTATTATATAATCATGCACTTGTGTAACAAAAACGTACCTCAAATGTTAGAAATCGGTTTTCAACACTATTATTACAACATTATTTTAACACGTTTATCAAACATTTCACAACTATCTTTAGCCGTGTATTTTGACAGCAGTGGTGTATTATAACATTGAGATAACTGCAGATGCAATGTGTACAATGACGATATTTACATGGTGAACAGACCATAAGATGAAAGTCTCCATCCGGGCAACTTATTTCAGCTACTCATCTACTTCAGTCAGTATGATAAGAAAGTACTTTGGCGAGATGTAAAGTAATATCTTGTATATATATACAGACAAAACACCATCAAATTTCAGGTGCCTCTACTACGTAATCTTGAAGTGGAAATCTAATATTATAAAAGACAATTATGAATTGGTTTGTTTCGAGATAATTTTTTAAAGATGGGAATGAGTGTCGTGACTTTTCTCGTTTTACACATTTTTCCACATAAATTTCAATACGTCAACACCTAAGTTGATAGCAAGGACCAACGTTTGCGTTATGGTATACACAAATCTAGCAAATATCATTATATTTGACTGGGATTTATCTGCAAATATAAGGTAAATGTTGAACCCGAAATTTGACTTGCGATAACACTAATATGTGTAGGTTTTATTTCAGTATGATTTAAATGACCGATTTCTGATACCCCCTACCGTGTGATAACTATAATACATTGGTTTGTCAGAAGATCGGCGAAATTGGAAAATATTTGAAATATGATGCCCGAATAAGAAACCATTGTTAAGTAACGTACAGTTTGTCATCTGATATTAAAGATTTAAAGATGTAGAATATGAGATTGAAAACATAGGTCGATAGTTAATAAAGGGATATCTGGGTACACAATCTATCCTGACACTCAATGAGATAGACAGTTTGTATTTAATATAAATGTGAAATAAAATTATCTTTTTACTATTCAATTTAGATATTAGACCTTTTGAAATACAACTTTGATAAAGTTTGAATAGTCTTTCTTAAACCGTGATAGTGAGATAGAATGCACGTAAACTTTGCTTATATCTATATGGAAATAAGCTCCCAGATTTAGGAATATGCCCTCTGGAACGTTCAATAAGAACCAGCATAGCTACGCCGATAGCTTGTTTGGCTCGAGGACCAAAATTCGAGTCCAGTTGTTTGCGAAAAAAGTATGACAAGACATAATTAAAAATAAATACAACAGTATATGTATCATTTGTGCTTTGATTCAGTGCTTGTAAAACAATCATACATTTGATCTGGCTATAAGTACAAGGGGAGGGGGTTGTTTAACTTCCAGTATAAAGGTTTAAAGGTGGCTGGAATGGGATATACTTTTCAGGCAATTCAATACATGAATGGGTATCATTTTCAGTTAAAATAAATATATGGGTATGAATGTGATAACAGAATAAAACGCACGTGTAGATAAAAGTAAAAGAAATATTTGCACTTGAATTCGGAATACAGAATGTGAACGTAAACCTATTCAAGTATACATATATAAAAGTTGTACTTTTCACGATGTCCAGTATATGAATGGGTTTGATCTGACACTTTGCCCATTATATCAATGGTAAAGTGCTAACGTTTCCAGTCACACGTCCGTACCTAAAATCATTGCAAGTTAACACATCCCCCTTTTTTTGTCATCTTTAATCGTGAAGTGGAACAGTAAACACTACTCTTCAGAGTCTTGAGTTTCTGGCCCTCCGACATGTCCGCGAAAGTACTTCAATAGCTCCAATCACGCTGAAAGTTTGACCACGTTGGAAGCACGACGATAGGTCAAACATTTCAAGCTACATTTTTATTAAACTATTATGCCATAGGACAATGCCGTCGTTCAGAAATATCTCCGAGTTACTTAATTAACACACCCCCAAATGAAAATAAATAAATAAATAAGATAAAAATAGAAATAAAATGAAATTTTGAAAATACCATAAGGTAATGAAAGAAAAGCCAGCCGTAACAACTGAGACATTAGGCAGTTAATGCTGAAAATTACACTGTACATTAATATGAATAAATAAACGGCCGTTTATTGTACTGGAAGATTCCAAGAAACACTTCGCCACTTTCGACTACATACAGCCATTGAAATCCAAAAATCGAGATACACGTGTTTTTCTGATGTGACTACATGTATACACTACCTTTTATGTAAACAGAAACAAACGAGAGTATTACATCCAAGCTCCAACGTTTTTGTTGAAAGCATTTCCACAATCACCTTCAAATCCTCTATCAACGAAGTGCTATATTCATATTTTCATCTGCTTTCAAAACGGTGTATCACTTTTCTCGAGATACTTACCCAAACGAGTACAGCCCCTGTGCGCTGATCCACATACATGGTTTCATAAATCGGAAGGTCCGAAATACAAATTTTAAATGATACAAAATCGTCGTAACCCAAAGAACATAAATGCACTCCTCCTACAGAATAGAGCAGTTAAAAGAAAAACAAATAAGGGGATCTCAATTAAACTTGGTCAGTGGATACACGGTGATGAGGTCCTCTTGGTTACTAACGGCCCTATCTACCAGATTATAGATTAACCGAAGACCTGTGTACATACACTTTCCACTTCACTATTCATTTCTAAGGGACTTAGTTCAACACAAGATAGATCAAAATTTTTCTGATTGATATGGTTATATTGGTAAAATGTTTCCCACAATCCGACAAGCGCACTTTTCTCTTCCGATAAGATATTGCATCACTAGTCTGTGATCGAAAATAAACAACGATTAGCGGGTGCTACAAAGGGTCCCTGGACGTTAGCAAGTAGGGAGCTAGTATCTTGGAAAAACAACTCGGGGTGTAAGCCTATAACGGACTGAGACGGTAGGGTTAATACCAGGTAGCAGATTCGTGCGTCAGAAAGAATGTTCTAGTTTCGTGCCCGAGACCGAAGGTTCGAGTGTTATTCACTTATTGGGTAGCACACTAGCGTCTTGGATAAGGTTTTCATGTTAATGGACATAAGATTCTGATTTTCATGAGTACTGGGGCTCGCCTCTGAGACAGAATGTTCAAGTTCTTGCGTATTATGTGGGTTACGAGTCTGTGACAGATGGTTCTGGTGTTAACTGATTTTTCTGGTATCGTGCCTGATTCAGAAGGTTCTGTGTTAACGGGTGGTGGGGTATGCGCCTGAGGTAGTAGGGAAGTCAACGGGTGGTGGTGCATGTACCTGGAACAGTTAACGGGTAGTGGAGCTTGTGTCTAAGACAGAAGATTCATTGTTGACGGGTAGTGGAGCTTGTGTCTAAGACGGAAGATTATGGTGTTAACGGGTAACTTGTGTCTTATAAGACAGAAGATTAAGGTGTTAACGGGTAGTGGAGCTTGTGTCTAAGACAGAAGATTATGGTGTTAACGGGTAGTGGAGTTTGTGTCTAAGACAGAAGATTATGGTGTTAACGGAAAGTGGGGGTTGTGTCTGAGACAGAGGATTCATTGTTAACTGGCAGTGGGGTTTGTGCTTGAGACAGAAGATTATGGTGTTAACGGGTAGTGGAGCTTGTGTCTAAGACGGAAGATTATGGTGTTAACTGGCAGTGGGGTTTGTGCTTGAGACAGAAGATTCGTTGTTAACTAGCAAGGGGGTTTGTGCTTGAGACCGAAGATTTTTGTGTTAACGGGTAGTGGGGATTGTGTCTGAGACAGAATATTTTTGTGTTACTGGGAAGTGGGGCTTGTATCTGAGACATAAGATTTTGATGTTAACGGGTAGTAGGGCTTGTGTCTGACACAGAAGATTTTGGTGTTACCGGGAAATGGGGCTTGTATTTGAAACAGAAGATTTTGATGTTAACAGTAAGTGGGACTTGTGTCTGAGACAGATGGTTCCGGTGTAAACGGAAAGTAGTGTTCGTGTATATAGGACAAGAGATTCAGGTGTTAGCGGTAGTGGGGTGTGCGGTTAAGACAGAAGGTTTTGTGTTAATGGGTAGAAGGGCTTGTTCCTGAGACAGAAGATTCTATGTTCATTGGTTGTGGGGCTTATTCCTGAGACAGAAGGTTTGTGTTTATAGGTAGTGGGGCTTGTTCCTGTGACAGAAGGATCTGTGTTAAAGGGTAATGGGGTTTGTCTCTTAGACAAATGGTCCTCGTGTTAACGGGTCGGTGGACCCCTATGTGGGACAGAAGGTTCTGGCGTTAGCATGTAGCAGGCTCGTCATTGGAACAAATGGTTTTGGAATGAGCGAATAGTGGGTGTGTCACTGCGGCAGATAGTCATGGAAAGAACGAATAGTGGGTGTACTACTGAGACAGACTGTCCTGGAAATGGCGAATATAGTATGTGTATCACTGGGGCAGATTGTCCTGGAATGGGCGAATATTGGGTGTACCACTGGGTCAGATTGTCCTGGAATCGCAATAAGTGGAACTGCCAATGAGACAGAAGATCTTGGGATATGGGACAGAAAAAACTGGTGTAAGCAGGTAGCGAAGATGAAAAGATTCTAATATTTGTTGGTATAAAACAACTTCAAATGGCAAGCTGTCATCGGATTTACTTACCACTTTCACAATACCCACACATAGAGATGCAGTTGGTGTATTTGAATTGCATTAACATTTATCCATAAGCCATGAATATAATAGATATCGTTACATCACCGATTTATGTCTGTGCAAATAAATTAATGACATAAATGTGTTGGGACCCACGAACTTCTATTTAGCATTAATCTTGCAAACAATGATGCAAATGAAGTCATAATATTCGTCCCTATACCTGCACACTTTTCGATTCACGACTGACTTTTAGTAGGTGATAACCTGAATGACAATATCGGATTAGCTGCATTTTGTGGCAATAAAGCATTAAAATCACCTCCTTTATGCAAATTATTGCGCGTTTTTCATCGATGTTAATCTACGTCTTTCAGTGCAAATACATAATAAGCACAGAAATGCCTGATCAAGACAGAACAACTTTTAATAAAGTCTGCGACAAAATATTTGGATTAGCTGTGGACCAACGCGTTATCAATTACAATACAATATAATAGCAATGTGTTTTGACATGGATGCAGAATTCATATGAGAAAGAGCGAAATAAAAATTATGTTTTCAAAGACTTTTTTCAAATTGTACGAGCAGCGACGACTATACGATCGGAACCAATTTACGATGCGGATTGATACCAATAATAAGGCTGAATCTGCGAATATAATCGTTCCCCATCTAAATATCTTCATCTTTTTCACAGGAAAAAACTTCGTACTAATAGCAACAACGAATAAATTTTTGCATTTTCAAGTCACGTGATTAAAAATGCCCCCTCCCCCCCTCTAAAAAAAAACCAAAAAAAGAAATTCAACCGGTAGTTTGCTTACATTATTTGTACATCCAGCATGTATCTATTTTGGAAAATTAAAGAGTAAAAGCTACTTATAATGATACACCTGGAAACATCACCAGGAATATCTTTGAAGCGCAGGACTTCGGTCTCTTTTCTGAGGTGATCATTCGAGGCAACGAACTACTTTGTTAAATCTAATCAGGTTTATATTTTAAGTAGAATTTATCTTAGTAATAATGTAAAAGTTGGTTTTTTCCATTATATATATATATATATATATATATATATATATATATATATATATATATATATATATGTATATATCCCTAATGAATCAAATTGAATAAAAACAGAAGTATTGCATGACCAAATGACATTTTCATATGAAGTAAGAGATCTGATTCAATCACACGAGAAAATCAACCTAGATAAAAAAAAGACAACAAAACAAGAACAAATACATTAAGGACATTAAAATGTTTAATAAAAGTGCACTGATGGTGCCGACTTAAGACGGTTAATCGACAAAATTGGATAAATGTGCTGGAAAAGCCTGGGTAGATTAATTGACTTTCAACACTTAAAGATTAAGTACCAGTCCATCTTAAATCATGCAAAGGGTAATTAGCCTTTGCTATAAATGAATTCTCAGTTCCGAATGTGTCAGCACGTGGAAGTTCGTTTTGGTTCCCAGACCGAGTATATTAACATATGTCACCCCCAAAACATTTTCTTGGTTGGGTACGACTAGTGTAATCGTATCTCTTGATCTATGCATATTCATCAAATAAAAAATGTTAAAGTCAGGTGTATGTGTGTAACAATTTGAGATAAGTTTATAGACACATATTGCATGGAAAGAACTTAACTTTTTGTGGGACACAAATTCTCATCTGACAATTGTGTGTTATCGGTTGCTATGCACTTTACCCCTTGCAACCATTCAATGACAATTACCAAAATTCTACTTTGTATCAGTTTAGAGTATATAGAATATTAGTTGTTAATGGTTTTTAACTATATTGTATCATCTTCGCAAGCCAAGGCTTCGTTTCGTTCTACTGCACTACGTAGTAGAACGAAACGAAGCCTTGGCTTGCGAAGATGTATTGTATATGTTTAATACAAATAATGCTCGATGCCATATTAAATATCACCAGATACACAGGAGTTAATTTTTTTTCACAACTTCAGCTTGAATTTTTTTTAATAAAAATGACGTGAAAATAACAAGTAGATTCTTGATATCTAAAATAAGTTTGATCCAAATGTTGAAGTTCATGTTTACAAAATGGCAAAATACGTTTGACGAAAACACAGTATTTCATATAACTGGGCGAAATTTGGTTGCTAACCAACACATTTATGCCTTAGCAACTCCTTCGTGCAAGTTATAAATTCTCGCTGCTATGTTACTTCTTAATTTTACATTGCATGTGTAGTTCAAATTATTATTACCTTTTTATAAACGACAACGATGGATCTAGATCTTTCTTTTCCTATTTTCGAACACTCTCTAAATTGCTTCATTTCTAGTTTTTGATTGGTAGATGATGCCATTATTTTGATGGTGGTGGTGGTGGGGAGGTTCGTTTTCAATTAAACTGGCTTTATTCGATTGTTGTCGTCGGTATCCATTATTAAGAGGTATGTTTAAGGATTTTTGTTGTTGTTGTATATGTACATGTATATAATAGATGTCGGACTTGGTGTATTGTCAAAGCGATTGTCTCTCAGGACAGGATTGGTGTAGTGGTTAAACACTTGGTTCATGGTGAAGGCGATCTCGGTTCGATTCCCGGACTGCACCACTATGTTTAAGAGATTGGTTACCTCCCGCTTCCATGTCGCAATATAACTGAAAAATTGTTGAAAGCGACGTAAAACACTAATTAACCGACCACTGGACATTCACAATACCAACCAACCACCTTTTTTCTTAAATAAATAAAAAAGAATAAATAAATACAAATACGGGTAGCATTTTGCGAACACCCAGTCCCCGTAAGGCTGTATGCTTTTAGCACGACGCTTTATCGTCCTTAGGGTCCCCGACTGCCTCTACTTACGATTTACGTTTATCCTTTAATCCTACGGCTAACAAAAGTAAATCAGAGCAATATTAGCCATAAAGAATTCATAGATCGTCAATATCATAACAATCTAGGGAATTTACTGCACAATAGAGAGGGGATCACGGACTAATGATAGTCCGTTCTCTCTTTGATTAACCAATTGGGTTTTGTTGGGCACAAATTAATTTTTCATTTAACAGATAGAATTACCATGTGTTGATAAGAATATTGGATTAGAATTGATCTTAGTGCGATTTGGATACAATGCGAGTTGTCTGAAATATTCTAGTAATGGAATTTCTGAGATAAACTATGGAATGTTTACAACTTTTGATGGAAAGTGAATTGACCGTGAATTGGTTTGTCATTTACGTGAATACTAAATTTGGAGAGAAAAATAACGAGAATTGAAAGATCGATTTTTGAAAGAAACATTTACGGAGTCCAAAAGTAAGAAAAGAATAATTCCTAAAACCACTGCATTTTACTTCAAATATGCTAGTTTTTATGTTAAGAGTTTTACGTTGCTTTCTACAATTTAGGGATCCTATCGCAACACAGAAATCAGGAGTTACCGTAGCCCACTACTTATTCATAGTGAGCAAATCGAGGAATCGAACCTAGATTGTTTGTATGGAAAGACGAGCGTTTAACTGCTTCACTAAGTCTATTTCACGAATTTTGCCACCCATAACCTCCATTATCACACGAACAAGATATGAAATGTTTAACTATTTGACCTGTCTGTATCAGAATTTCTCGTAAAACATTATAAGATCAGACTTAGTGTTTGGTTTACCGATCCCAGACCGATTTAAAAAAAAATGCATAGGATAGGAACCCGGGGAGGCCCCCTCTTTTTTTCTTTTCTGTTCTTTTTTTCTATTATTTTAGACGACACTGTTGAAGCGTAAAATTTTCATTCTTAAATTGTAATTTTTATTTTCTAAATTAGGTTTATTAATATGGTTTATTATTATTATTATTTTAATGTTTGTTTTGTTTTCTTGTCCTATTCTGTAAGGGGATAGAAACCCCGTAAATGGCGATAAAACACTCGGCATTTCTTAAATATGAAAATCCCCCCCCCCCCGGCTTATATAAGTTTCCAACACTATTGATTTTGGGACTTCTTTTTAAACAGCTGCCTTCATGTCACGACATGTCTGAAAGAATATTTTGAAACGACATAAAACTTCATCAAACTTACCAAAAAAAAAAAGTATAACGAGTTTATAAATAACATGGACTACAGGTATCGGAAAAGATTGGCACGTGCAACGAACCATTGACGGAATTAACCGATGCCACGCGATTCTTCCACCGCTGCGTAATTAGTTATTAATCTCAGAAGTGATTAAATGGGACAATTCCATCTTACTGGTAATTGCCTTTATCACGCTATGATTGTTCTACATTTGCAAACCTATTAATTACGCAATTACATTTCTTGATTGTGTTCAGAACGAAAAAAAGGGGGGAAGGGGTGATTAAGGAACTACAGAATTGAAGATATATGTACAATGTAATTATCTATAAGAAGAGAGCAAAGGAATACCACGGCTCTGTAGGTATTACTGCTGTTTAGCTGCCACATACATTCAAGACAAATGGTATGGTCGAGCGACTGGTTAGCTGGCTAATAATAGTGGATTCGAATGTCGCTGAAACTAAGGTAATGTCTGGTGAATTCCTATTAGCTTCGGCTTCGTACACAGTCCATTAAGGACCCCTACCTGTCATAGCGAGAGTATCTGACAGTAGGTCAACAGTTTGTTATACTGGATCTACGCTACACAAAGGTTATTTTACGTATATGGTGGCTGCATCGGCCTATTTGGTGACGTCATATATTTTTGACCAAAGCAACTGACCGATCCGTAGTTCTGAGGGATCTTTATATGCTATTACCTATACCGTGACGCGAGACTTGTTTACTTCTCATATGAAAGACGGGTAGGGAGGCAGGAAAATATAAATCACCACTGAACACCTTCAGTGGCTTCACCGACAATCGGGATCAAGCCCTAACTGTCAGATGACTAACACAGGGCCAACCCCTTCGTTCATTCAACACTTCAATCTGATTAAAACCATATTTTCATTCCGCTTCTCCATTTGTCCCATTGCGGATAAAGATCTGGCGAAACTCCGTAAGGGGTCATGTTCTGGTGAACTCTGATTTCCAGCCAATCAGTGGATCGCCTACAAATTTCTAGGAATGAAACTGAAATCCCCAGCGTGTGTTACCTACAAGGTAGTTTTTGAACAGTGTTTGTTACATATTGCGTCACTATCACGTGCCTAGCCGAGTCATTGATTGGCTATGGGAAATAACGGTTTCGGTGACTGAAACGTCATCAGTGTTCACCAGAACATGACCTCTTACGGGGTTTCGCCAGATCTTTATCCGCAATGCGGAATAAAGATATGGTTTTAATCAGATTGTCAACACTTCTGCTGCTGCCATACACGATAACGATGTTGATTCTAAAAGTACAACACACAGACCACGACACCGGCTCTAAATTTGCTGCAAGTCATAAATGCAGGACATAATCATGACTTGAATTCACGGAAACGGCCTCAAATGTTATGATAGAAGATAGTTAATCGTATTCTACTGCCTCTTTCAGCTTTTTGTTGGAAATATGCCCCTCATAAAAAGATTCATCGTTTCGTCAAGGTATGAGCCGATTCCTTCTAAGAAATAGTAACTGTTTTTTTTATCCTCTTTATCTTTAATAAAAACTGCTGTTATTCCCATCTAAATGTTTCTACGTGCTTGTGTTTTGTTTGTTGAGTATATTTTACAATTGTATGATATGGTAGATATGTAGATTCTAAATAAAACTTGTATGACGTCATCACTACGACGCAATCAATTGCAAGCGTTTTGACACAGAGTAATGCAGGCTTCATTGTCACAATTTTTTTTCTCATGAAATTTACCGTAACTTACTGATTGTATCATACTTCATTTTTGATTCACTACTGACGTCAGACTTGATGATGCATTCAGAACTGCCTCGCCCCTTTTACGCCTTGAGTATAGTATGAGAAGTTCCGAATGCGAAGACGGAAGTAACCTTCAGCATATGGAAGAGAAAACAGAAGACATCTGACAAAGATGTATGACACAAATAAGAACTTTATCACACCAGTGTCAGATTTAGATGGGTGGAGGTAAAGATGAACAAGGAACCCCCTTCTCCACTTCTTTTGTTTAATGTCGTTTTTCCGTGTATATTCTACTATTATCATTTTTTTGTGTGCATGTCTTTGGTGACTTGTGTCATACAGCTTTGTCAGATGTCTTCTGTTTTCTCTTTAACAAATCTGTCATACTGCATTTATGCTGTATTGAATTAAGTTCACTGCTTCAGAGAGGTTTTGTAATCGACTACTGTCCGAAGTCCTTACTACTCCTCTTAACGCCGAACGTTTGCATGTGCAATAACATGTCTTATCATTCTTGCTGAACCAAAATACATCGGTACTGCGTAGATATTTCTATCAATAATGAGAAGTGTCTTTTCATATATATTGTTTTTCTCCTGTCTGTTCGTTTGTTTGTTTGTCTATCAGTTGTGAACTTTAACCTTGGCTATAACTTTTGAACCATGACGGATATAGACTTCATATTTATTTTGCGCACTCAACTAATTAAGCCCTTTCAAATGATACCAAGGTCGATGATCTTTTAAACTTGGTAATGACTTTCACGCTAAAATAACTTTTTGGACTTTGGTGCCGCCGGGGGCATTAGTGTTTCACAAACACATCTTGTTTATTCTTTTTTCCATCCACTTATTAAAAACTTTCGGCTTCCTGGATCATAAGAAAATTCAATGTCTCCTAAACAAGGGATTGATACAAGCCAATACTTAACTATAGATCACCGAAAATACCGATCACGTGTTCCTCCTAATTATACGTAACAGCGGCTATTTCAACGTACTAAGGCAAGTGAAATCAATATCGTTTTGGCATATACAAATATGCGTTTTCCTTTGATGGAAATTGACCAATTATTTCTGGCACACTGATTTGATTGTTGCATGTTGGATATTCATCAATCTAGCATATGGCCAAGGCATGAGATAAATGTTAAACAATGTTACGGGGTCATATAGGAATAAAGTTTGTGCACACATCCAATATGCACAAGATATCACCTGCCATACTCAATTCCACTTCTTTTAATTATGCTGCGGGGAAATGATTTCTTAGTGATGACATTTAATGACACACATGTTCTGCAGAATACCATTTTCATTCTGTTTTACTGAGTTATATTTTTTTCACGCAATATATGTAACAACATTTACAAAGCCTTCCTTCTTGTTTCTATGTACATTGATGATATACTTAAATGTCAGTGTAGCTGACTGTATCGAAGGCTTTTAGTTATAGGTATTAGTAACTACCCCTGAGGAAGACGACAAGACGAAAGAAAAACGATGGAACCAAGGTTAACGAAATTTCTTCTATCTAGCCCTCAGTACCAGTTCAGCGGGAGTTTCCCATACCCATGGTGGTCAGCTGCCATTTTACAAGTAACTATGATATAGTAGTCAGTTGGAGGTCAGAGGAGATTCCCATTGCCAAAGTGGTCAATGGCCAGTCAGCGGTGATTCCAATAGCTGTGGTGGTCAGCTGCATATGAACTGATTTCCCCCCAGCTTTAGTGGTCATTTGCAAGACAGCAAGGTTTCCTATAGTTACTGGGATCATTTGCTATTCAGAATATGTATAGAAGTAAAATGTACACACTTCCAATTGCTGCTACATGTATTATAGTTCTGACATATTAAAAGAGAAAAGAGACAACTGCATGACAGTGTATAGCCATGGAAAGAAAGAAAACAGCGACGAAATACGAATAAACTTACAGAATGTCGGAGAAAAAAGTACGACTGCAGGGCAATCACAATGATGATCTAGGTCGCCAAAGTGATCTGACAAAATCACGCAAATAGGTTGTTATACTGTTTCATGGGCAAGACCCGACACGAAAACGGAGTAATCAAACGGACACACATATTAACTCTTCATATACAGAATAATATGACCAACGGATATTCGACGTTGAGTAGTCATGAAGTAATTGTACACTTATTCTAAAATATGAAATCAATAAAGGCGTACAGCACGACTAAGGTTTTTAGGTGAGTTTTGTTATTCGTTACACCGACATTATTGAACTTATGTGGTGATGGCATCTGCCGACCCCATTGTACTTTATTCTGACCTATGAAACGCAGTGAATGATCTGTTATCTGCCATGTCTACCGTGACACGGAACGACGAGATTTTTTACTGTCTCATCTCAAACACTGGTAATCGATGTGTAATCCGGGGAATTCTTGGCCACATTGATTGATTGATTATTGCTCTACGTCACTCCACAATTATTCACGTAGACGTATGTCTGATGCATTGCACATAAAGTTAGACCTTTGCAACGGACCCACCCGAAGCAGTGAGGGATCTTATACGTGCCACACCTATCGTGACACGGGACCTCGCTTTTTACTGTCTTATCCGAAAGACAGCACACTGGTGTGCCCCAAGGCGGGAGTCGAACTTGGGACCTATCGGTCACGAGCCGAGCACCTCAACCTCTCGGCTACAAGGCACAAACTTTGCCGATTGAGATACATATGCTATCATACGACTAAACAGAAATAATAAGATATAATGAATTATTATGAATTATAATGAATAATGACTTCTAATATTAATTACCGTAACTTCATACGTTTTTTTCTGGCTCAACCATTCTGAATTTGTGCTATTTATATTTTCATTTTTCATTAAACGAATTCTAGTGCACTCTTTCTGCAAAAATGATATCGTTCAATATATTCAGCTCACCAATAAATGTGCAGTGCTATATTTTACACACGAGGTCAACATAAATCAAACTTACCATGGGTATGGGAATTGTCTGACTGTTTCCAAATGAGCTGTATTGCTAAGGAGGTCTTTATAATACACATATATCTTATGTTCCAAGATTCTATGATTGAGGCAACTTAAGGACACCCTTCTACTCTAACGTACAATGAACGGTCTGTAATTTCTGCTTAAATATAGACAATTCACAACTCTCTTAATTCATTATATAAAATTATCAGACAAATATCACAGTGTTGAATATATCAATAAAATATATATATTCATATTTATCAACGCCCCTTTTTCGATTCTCTTAAATTGTATACTTATCAGTTAAAAATTTGCAGATGGTAATTTCTGGAACCAAGCGTACTTTGTAATGTTATCTATCAAACTAAGCACATATTTTGATAAACTGTACATAAAGAAGTGTTGAGTTGCTAAATGCTTTATCTTAATAGGCATATACTATTGTTAGAATTCAATGGTCCCTCTTTAAATCTTGTGGTATAGGTATAACAGGTTTTATCCTTACCATAGAACATAGTATATTGTTTGAAGCTTAGTTTTGCAGTATCGTTTGGATCTTCGTTATTTAAATCGGGTGTCTGATGGGAACGGCACGAATGGCGGGAGGAGGGGGGGATTAGGTGGTTAAACATTATTTTCTATAATTTTACTAAAAATATAACCTGGTTGTTATTTGTAAGTCCCTTTTTTGT
Organism: Pteria penguin; assembly: GCA_035048485.1. NCBI lineage: Eukaryota > Metazoa > Mollusca > Bivalvia > Pterioida > Pteriidae > Pteria > Pteria penguin. Next base: position 16,563,976 of record CM068592.1, read on the forward strand.
CCTCAGAGGGAGGGTATGATGATAACCGCAGTAGTCTATGAACATAACCATTTCACCTGGTTCATGACGGTGCAAGTATATCTTATTTATTTTTAAAACCAAGCATGCACATATTAATACCATCGACTTTTATCGGGACGTGAGCAAACCGTAAGCATGTTTAAATTAGGGATCGAACACGGAAATGCTGTATGAAATCTACCATTATTCCATCTCGACATTATAAAATGTGTATATATATGGCACGCATTGACACATTTGGGCAAAATAATCGTCGTCGTCGTCATCATCATCATTATCATCAACAACAACAACAACATCATCATTACCATTTTGCAATACGTCAAGATTGTTTAACGATACATTGACAGCATCTGGAACATCGACCTGAAATACGGACTTACGCAGTGGTTCTACCCGAAGTAGTGAGGGATGTGATCTTCACATGGTGGGGACCTCCGAGTATACTCTCTCATCCGAAATAAAGAAAACAATTCATCGGTACAGGGGGTCGAACCTACGATCTCCTTACCTCAAGTCAAACGTACTATCCAGTGAGCTACTAGGGTTCTTTATGATCAATAAATTGACTACAAATATTACCGAGAATAGGCTGGTTACATAGTTTCCCATAGGACATTGAATGCGTAAAATGTGCAATAAAATTTACTAAAATCTATAGAATGAAACTCTTTATGATCTCAAATTCGATTAAAAAGAAGAACTTCCCAAATCCTGAGATAGTAAGGAGATGTTTGTCTGACAGTCTCACTGTATACTCGCCCATAATTGATTACCTACTTCTTCTTTGTTCAGCTGATTGTTAAATAGACTCCAAAACGCTATCTTTATTGTCTCTCGCCTCCTTATCTGATTTTTCTCTTTAAAGAGTTGTCGTTTATCAGACGCGTGGAATGCGATCCTCCACTAGAGGTCGCCAAGTCAGATTGACACATGATACGACGCAGTAATATTATATTATCTTACAATGTTTTAAATTTCTGTCTCATAGTTTTAAAACAATAACAGACATATACTAGTTGGATGGTAGGATCAGGCTTGTGATATTGTGAAGGAGAATTAGGAATAGGAATAAAAAGATGACATTTAAAACCAAGAAACTTTGAAAATTCGCACGGACCAATATGCAGGAAAGGGTTGCAAACCAAGATCTTTCTGCTTTTTTTAATTCTACTTTAGTTTTATCTATTTTTTTTTTTTACTTATAATCTAATTGTTTGTTTCTTATTTTGTTTCTTTTGGCTTCGATTTGTTGATTTTTGTATGGTATTTGTTTTGTTTTGTTCATTGGAAATTTTTTATGGGAGAGGGGTTATTCTTCATTTGTTGGTTTTCTTTTCCTTCTTTTTTTTTTTTTTTTTTGACAGTTTACGGTATAATCTTTATTTGTGACATTTAATACACGAAACCCTTTCTTTCCTTGGCAAACATTTTACAACAAACGGTTGGTAAAACCCCTGTTCCAACAGAAATTTACAACTAAATGGCGGATATTCCCCCATTAACATGTATCTTTACAAAAACCGAAGAAGAATAATCAGGGATAAGGGTGGGGGTTGAATACTTTAACCTCAAAAAAGAAAAACTATTTATTGCATGAATCATATTCTGAACACCAATTTTCACGATCCGCGTCAAGCAAAATATGCCTCTCATGGACACCATATTCCTGGTAAATAACAGAACCATGGACAAAACATCGCATGTTCTACAAACGCTATCCTACACCGTTGTTCAACAAGAATACAATATGGACTTTTCAAGAAACATGCTCCTTATGAACACTTGATATCGTGCAAACAACTGAAAGATGGGACATCTGGAAAATAGAAACGAGATAAAAACGAAGAAGCTAGCAGCTACCCAATCTGTATGTAACAAAACAGTAATAGGCTCTCCCCACTGATCGATACCGACTACCATCCTGCATATAAACCCCGCCATTATAGCTCCATCATAGAAGCAACCTGTATCATAAACCATCATACAATCTAATAATAGAGTTGATACCGACATCAACTTAAGATGTTAAACATTGTAAATCTTAATGGAGATCTGGTATTCTACAGAGCACTTCAACGTCCTTATCATCCCAACTAAAATGTCGACATTGTTGTCGGGCCTTAGAGCTTCAATTATTGTCAGACTTGGTTTTTGAAATATTGGTCATGATAACACAGTTCTGTGTATCGCAGACTGTTATATTGTTCGGAGTTTTTGATGTCTGCATTATTCACACGACCTCTTAAAACTCGTGATATTCTTTCGCGTGGTTAGAAATGAAAGATAAGAGAGTAACCGATATTATGTCATTGTGGCACTAACAGCTCGCAAAACACTCATGGACTCGTGGAAGACGAAAGCGAAAGTCAGGAGAGGGGTAAGCGCTACCTGTTTGGTTAGCCACACCTTCATAAATGCCAAAAAGTACCATTCAAATGACTCAGGTGTCAAGAATGAAATTGTTGATGTCAACAACACAAAGTAAAAGTAAAACGATTGAGGGTGGTATCAGATGCTATAGATGGAGAATATCCTGTTGATCGATCATGCTCGCCTTTTTTCCTGAAGACAAGGAGTTCATTCCGTTTCTCACAACTATCTAATCTATCCAGTCAATTCTGCATTTGGAATGCACTGACTCTGAGAGACAATTCAACTCGATCTATTATGGAAGCGTTTATAGCGAAATTTCACACTGGGAGAAAAACGAAAGAACTATACATCACCATTACTCCTCTGTTTTATCATTTTCATCACCACTTTGAGGATAAGTTTAGATTCAAATGTGGAGGTCCATTTTACATGATTTCCAGCGTCATATTTATTTGAAGTTAAAATGCGTCTTGAAGTATTAGAAGGAATTACGTTCATTTATAAGATCGGAATCGGACTGGAAAGATCCGGATAATGGAAGACAACAACAATAACAAAATAAGTAAACTTAATGGATGCTCCCTCAACTGCACCAAACCAATCAATGACTTGAATTGATTCAACATTAGATTTAATATAATTCAAATTTAATTTAGATTTAATTTTTTTTTGTGTCTAGATAAGAAATATCTGAAGAAACAAAACGTCACCATTGCAATCCTGTTTATACATATGATAAAATTCTTATAAAAGGTCTCGTGATCGAAAGGTCCCGGGTTCGACTCCCGCCCTGGGCACACCGGTGTTCTGTCTTTCGGATGAGACAGTAAAAACCGAGGTCCCGTGTTACGGTAGGCGTGGCACGTAAAAGATCCCTCACTGCTTCGGGTGGGTGCGTTGCAAAGGTCTAAATTTGTATGCAATGCATGAGGCAAATGCCGTCACCATATATGTGAAATAATCGTTGAGCGACGTAAAAGAATAACCAATCAATCAATCAATCTTATAAAAGGTCTTTTGAAATACGCGGACAGACGGACGGGAGGACTAATAGATAGGCAGAAACAATGGCCTATATATGCCCCGAAATTTATCAAGGGGCATTAAAGGTTAGGATTACATGTATCCTTAATATGAAGTATGTACAAATGTCCTGAATGACTTTGACCTTTTAACAAGAACATTGAGTGACCTTTATCCGAAAGCCCACGACCCGAGTGCAATTAACATTTCTGTAACAAATATTTATGATCGTTGTGATTTGAAAATTCTCTGAAATATAATTTAGTATCTAAGTTCTATTCTTTGAGTAACCTTGACCTGTTAGATTTGACTTGAGTGAGCTTTGTTCGAAAGCCCATATTTCAGGTTACAATAGTCTGATGAATTCTGATGGGCGGTTTAGGAGATTTGAGTCCGGATGGACAGATGGAAACGACGAGGACTATATGCCCTGAATTAGGGTGGGGGTGGGGCGGGGTCGATGATGGTGGGAGCATTTGAACAGTGGTGTAGTCGGACTCAATGAGTCCTCATAACAAACATAAGATAATACCGTCATAATTTGTAAAGCAGAGATAAGTCAAAGTAAAACATGATGATTGCCTACTTTATACGCAGTATTGTGGGTTTTTGACAGTTGTCTTTTAGTAGTTTGGAGTATAATTTGTACGCCTTCATAGCAGGCCACAGAGGAAACGCGTGGGAGCTACTCCGACATAGAATTATTTATTTTCGTATATTACTTTGTAGTATGTAGTTTCTATATACATGTATTATATAATATTTCCTAATGTGCGTACATATGGGTGGGTGAATGGGTGTGTGGGTGTGGGTGTGATGGTATATATATATATATATATATATATATATATATATATATATATATATATATATATATATATATATATATAGAGAGAGAGAGAGAGAGAGAGAGAGAGAGAGAGAGAGAGAGAGAGAGAGATCTTGAGCTTACAGCTTTCTACAATGCAGACAGTTAACCTTTACAAACATTCACAGAACCGACAGCGTTATACAAAATAAAACAAGTTATCTTATCAACAGAGATTTTTGATGTCAGGATTCTCAATATTGTTTATTGAATTTGTGTATGCGCACATTTTATGAAAGATAGCATCACTCAAAAACAAAATAAATAAAACTTTACAGATATGTCACTTTACGTAACATCACATACAGAGTGGCGAATTACATTTCATTTGCAGATATTGCCGAACACATCTTGCTTAGGGATCTATGACGTTCTGCTAGGCACCCTCGCCAAGAAGAGCAACAAGGGACACCAATCGTCCTCACTAGGGATCACTGACCAAGCAACCTCCGCTTTTTGAATCTTGTGATGACAACATCTTCCCTATTGATATTTATAGACCTTAAGCTTGCTACTAAGCGCCTTGGTTATGGATAACAAGGCATCTCTGACCTGTTGTCAAACACCTCCGCTTTTAGCATCTACAGCTTTATACCGCGCCATGTATATCATCGACACTATCCTTGGTTTTTACATCACAACCGTCGGACGCAACATTGACCAGCAAGATGCGCAACCTCCGGTAAAATGTAATACATATATAGTAACTGCAGGAACCAGAAAGGGAGCTTTTCCGATTCTACAATCCTTTATCGTTTTTATTTCATAGTTTTGAATTTTAAGTAAGTTGTTCTGATAAAAATATGTTCATTAGAGGGCACTGTTTTCCTGTATTGCGAAAGTTCTTTTTCTTGTTCTTTCTACAAGAATGCTTTCTTATAATCTTTATTATTTATACATTCATTATAATTATTTCTTTTCTTTTAGTATTATTATTATTATTATCATCATTGGTAAACGTTTTCAGAATATTTTGATTACCAAGCATAGAATCGAAAGAGTACTTTTAGATGTCCAGTTTAAAATCTAGATAGAACACTGCAAAGTCGGCGTTGCTGGTTTCAGTAAGAACAATTACGAATTCCAAATGGGATGAGAACAGGGTTCCGGGGGAAAGTGAATATCTCCTGCTAGCACGATACACCCGTCACAATGTTCTGTAGAATCCTCTTGTGTTCAGTGGTAAAGTCATATAAGTAACTTGTCAGTAAATTTCGGGAAAAGGACTTCACTATACATGATCGTGCTCATCTTATATTAAATAGAATGCTTCATACTGTTAAATAACATCCTTGTATCAACCATAGAAGCTCCTCAAGGACGATCCCTTACCATTTCGTATCCATATGTGAGTCATTTGTCTGTTAGTCGCCTGCTCCTCAGAACAAAACATTCAAAGGTGGTGCATGCTCTGGCATAGCGCATAAATTGTGAAATTAGAATGTCATAGGCAGGCGAGAACGGAATATTGCTACATATTGGAAGAAGAAATATGTGATATTGTAGTTGAAATCGTCATGTTTGTCATGGTAAGATGTAATTCCTGATAGACAACAGTAAGACCAAGTATGAAGCAGATACGTTGCTCTTCGTATTGCCTTGATCTAAGTTCAGCCGATTACATAGGACTGAGGTGGTTCTGAAAGTTTTGATCATTTATGGACAGAACGTCGTCAGTGTATCTGTATATGATATTTCTTTCTTATAATAAGTAGCTAATGAATAATTTCTGATTCGTTGTTTAGATACAAAAATATATCAACCTGTGTTCCTTCAGTTCGTCTGAAGACCTTGCTTAATATCTTTTCTTGACTAAATTGGTCAAGGCTTGGTAGAGCAACGGAACAAGCCGGCTATGAATCGATGTTTATGTGGATTTTTGTGCATTTTTGGAATACAGCAAAAATATGGCAATTCGAGCGTGGAGTCACTTGTCAGTGAACCAAATGCAGTGAACGGATTTATGGTCTTCTGAAAAGTCAGAGTAAGAGGAATCTTTGAAAGTGCTTGTAGTTTTTCAAGATAATGAATTGAGTCCAGGCTGCTTTATCAGACTACTGAAGTAGAATGTCTTGTAGACAAATATGAAGTTATTTGATGCTTTGTCGGCAGGAACGATGACAAAATCCTCAGGGAGATGGGCAAATTCTCTGGTTACTTCAAGGTCACAGGAAATAAACTCATGTCTAATGTTGACAGAACGTTTAAGTCGTCGTATCTACATTTAGAACCAAGTAATTCATTCTCGAATTCGATGTGACGTCACCATCGATATTGCTCTATGTTCATATAGTGGGATACTTTGGCGGGAATCCTTAGTTCCATAAGACTTCTATTCATTTAGTACCAATGGACACGTTTAATGCATGTATAAAATGAACCAGCTTGAATGAAAAAGACAAAAGTATTATTTGGTCAAAATTACCAAGGAAAGTATTGGTTTCTACAATTCAATTCGCAAATTTCTCCAAAATGTCCAGTATATCCATAATTAGAAAGTCAGGTGTTCGAATTCGAGAATAGATCTGCGACACTTCTGGTTTACTTGGTTGTTACTTATAGATGCAAAAGACATAAACCTCTGCACTTGACCTGGTTTTTTCTAAGGATTACACGCAATGAATAGATTCGCCCAGTCACTCTATTATGAGGAGTTTGTTGTTACATTTTAATGTTGATACCATTAGCCTTAATGTTCTTTAATGAAGTACAATTCATAGCTCAGAAACACTTATGTAGGCTACAAGAGTTCAAACCCTGGTCGGAGACGATATGAGTTGTATAACTCCATTCAGATATCCAAGTTTATGAACTGGACACAATCTATTTCAACGACCATTACGTTGTGGATGATTATTCCTTGATCAGCCTGGGTCAGCTCGATTGAAATCCGAGTTCAATGTAGGCCAACATCATTGTTATCAACTGAACAATGTGTGAACACTGGCGGATCTCTGCATTGTTATCAACAGAACAGTTCAAGAACATTGGCGGATCCCAGCACTATTGTCAATTGAACATTACATGAACATTGGCGGATCCCAGCATTGTTGTCAACTGAACAGTATATAAATATTGGCGGATCCCAGCATTGTTGTCAACTGAGCAGCACTTGAACAATGAACATTGGCAGATTCCAAGCATTTTTGTCAACTCTGAACAGCACATATGAATGGGCGGATCCTGACGGGCGGGTATTATTTCATCCTAGAAATGTCACTTGGACTATTGATCTAGTTGTAAAAGTCATGGATTTCTAAGTCTTCAGTCAAATGCCATATGTAGTGGGAAGAGATGCTAAAAAAAAGTATATTATTTGCAGCATGTACATTGAGGTTCTCTAAGGTGACGTCATATTGGTCATACCTGATAAATCTTGATGAAATAGCATGTACAAGAACGTGTATATGCTGTTAATACGACCAGGATATATATATGACAGCATACCTAATCTACAATTCTCTGTGTTTTCATAGAAACCAGGCATATTTCAGGGGAGTATCTGGAGGGGGTATCCACCCCCTTTTCGCCACAAGAGTAGTTTTACTAATACACATGTTCCCCCCCCCCTTTACGGAAATTCTGGATCCGCCACTGTATTTTATAAAGATACAATAAAGCATTGAGAAGTTGGCGGTAGTGAGTCGAGAGTATTGAGGCAGATTAGTCTTCCCCTTCGGTACAACTAACATATCATAAAAGTAGACATAAATCACTAAATGTTATAATCGAACACTTTTATTAAAATTACTACAACTTCAGCTAGAGAAAGGTTGTATTAGTGTCATGTTTAATTTCTGAATCTACTTGGGGAGGGGGTGGTAAATACAAAAATTACAACATTTTATTTATGGATTTACCAGCCCCAGGTAAATTCAAAAATTTTAAATAGACATTAGGTTTTCAACCACTTAATTCTACCAAAACTATTTTTATGTAGTGAATGAATCGGTTATTAATCGTCATGTTTTACTTTTATTTGACTACCTCCTTTTCCAGGAAAAACGAATAACATGACACTAGACATAATACACTGCTGTAGTAAAGTGCCACTTTTACGGACTGCGGCGTAAAAACCACTCCACATGCGATCCTATATTAATTGTGACATTTGATCTCGTACTCAAATTTACATCCCGTGATCGAATTGTCACATGATCTATCTTAAGGTGTGAATATTATACGTTATCATTTGCCACATGATCGTTCTTCATATGAAAATTTAATACATGCATGATATCGCTAGACAGATAGCGCAACTCTTGACATTCTTGACCTCGCCCTGAATGTTTCATTCGCAACTCTTCTGTTACTTTCCACTGTAAGGAATAATTTATTATAATGATTTACCTGAAATGTCTATGACACCTGATAAAAACCGAGGAAGGTATTTTATCTACTACAGTGGTAGCATACCTATTACAGATGCGTGCTCAGTTCGAGTTTTAAATTCTATCCGGCTCGTCACATGAAACAATGGAAAAAGATGAGATTCCATACTTGACACAGTTTTTTTTTTCAATAACAGCAGCAGCAGCAACAACAACACCAACAATAAACCGCAACAAAACAAATAATACAATAACCACAATAACTAAACCCCCCCCCTTAAAAAATGATAATAAAGAAATAAAATAAAACACAGATGACGCAACACAATGAAACTAAAACAAAACAAATACTAATAAAACGGTCTAGTTGAATTATTTCCCTTACCTTGCAGGTATGTGAACTAATAATAGATGGCGTATTAAGGATGACATCCGGTGGAACAGTCGTTGTTATGGAAACCGATATTGGGACACGTCCATTCAAGTTCGATAATCCCTGAGAAGTGTTCGAAAAGCGGAGGTTGACTGGACGAATCCATTGATCGGTGTACACAGCAGTGGTCATCATGATCTGATGATTACTGTTAGGACTCAAAATATCGTAAGGTACTGGGTGATTCAAAAGACTGTGAGGTGAAAATGTCCTTGGAAGTTCTAATGGCTTATCAAGTTAGATAACCAAGCATGAAGTTTTCTAAACGTGTGCACTTGTCACCTAGTTTATCGGTTTGCAGTGTTTACCTGCTTACGTATATCAAATTCTCTTATACAGTTCCGACATAAAGCCCTACACCAAGGCTGATAAGTCGCTTAAGAGGATGCTTCAAACTTTTTCTTTAGAAGAAAACAAGCTTCATCTCAGTTCTGTAACAAGTATAAGAGCATTACCTATTTTCTCGACAAACGACTTATTGAAATCTATAATCAATGAGTCATAACTATACTGAATGGTATAATTTACACATATTTCTTGAAGATGATAAAATCATTTCCAGCCGTATGACGGAGTCAGCATGGTTCATTTATCAATGGATTCATGCCTCTGAAATCTTATTTGTAGTATATATTCACTTATCGGGCCTCTATCTGTTTAATTTATACATCAAATGTAGCATATAGCAAGATAAAGCAAAGGGACCATGTGTGAATGAAACACATGAGAACATGCATGGCGTGCTCATTACGTCGTCATAGATTACGTTTGTGATAATTTTCGGACATGACGTTTACATTATTTATAAATACAGAATGAAAATGAAATTTGGAAAATTTGAGAAAGTAAATTTATTCCATTACACACGGCATAAAAACCATATTTTAAGATTTATTGTTTTCTATCTTTAAATTGGTTTGTCAGGATGCTTGAAAGAAGATAAGGGTTGTACTCATGGTAAAGAAAGAACTAGAACAACGCCAAGCGTGGCATCCCCTCGCACGACAGCAAAATCCATTGTAATAAATTGAACTAGACCTTTGACGTTTTGTATAGGGCTAATCTTGTGACTTGTAGAATGTCTAGAAGGCTTTGTTACAGACACACGCACACACGCTCAAACACATGCACGCATCTACATACGAACAGCACCGTACTATATCTCCCTGCAACGCTGTTGCGAGGGGATAATTATAAAATTTGGGTGAAAAAAGGTCAAGTTCAAACCGCCCGCCTGCATCTGCGGACAAACAGAATCTGGAATTTACGTTTTCAACGGAAGTATTTCAGTCTCCTTTTCTTCGTTCGATATCGAATGACCTTTTTCACTGTAGTACGACAATTCTGTGGCCGATCCGAGCTGTTGGAAAAAGGGGGACACAAGAAACCGAGGTGAATCATTAAAGAAGATTTTTGCGAGAAACTGCATTATTATCATCATTGTCGTCGTCGCTGTCATTATCATCATCATCATCATCCTCATTCCATTTTGTTTGATCATCATCATTCTATTTATTTTGTTTGAATTATATATATAACCTTCTTATCATGCCGTTGTCAACCCTTCCTACAACCTTCTATATTATCAGTATTACATTTTTCCTACTGTTTCCCGTCCCATCTGCACACAGGTATGATAAGAAAGATAAAATCTACAATAGAAACATCAAGTTGTTTTTAGGTGCTGCCAACAACCTCGTTATAGACCGTTGTACGAAGCAATCGCTACAAACGTGGCCGGAATTGACATATGAAAAAATAAATCACCATGTCAAGCCTGAGTTATCCCCCATTAGAGAAGTAACACCTGCGCCTTCTGTTTATCTATATGATGAACTAAACATGTGCTGAAAGCAGGAATACTAATTTGTATATGAGAGACAGAAATTTCATAAGAGGATGCAGGATTAAGTTATCAGAGGATGCGCCTTTGTTTAAGCAAGAATGTTTCACCACGGTGTAACAAAATTAAGATGAAAATATACTGATGGAGAATTACCGGTAATAAATAAGCAATGAATATTAAATAGAGTCTTTTTGATTACATTTTTGATAAAATAAGTTATTCATCTATTCGCAACTCATCTTCATAATAAAGCTTTACATTCTTTTCTTGGGGAGGGGGGGGGGGGTGTTTCTAGGCATAATCTTCAAGGCGGCAATTTCGAGCGTTCCCAGTTATGCTATTGTAGATAACCTCTTTAGTCTATACACGCATCTCAGTTTGCTGAGTATCATTAAATAGATTCCTGGGTGCGCTCCTGAACATCATTTTAGGTGTACATGTATCTCTCTCGGATTGCGCTGATGAAGAAAGCATTTTGAAAAATACATGTTCAGGTGCATACTTCCCTTCCAGAGATGTTTTTATTGTACATGCTCTTATACCGGAGCCTGTCCATGAAAAAAACATCCCCACCAACCCCCCTAAACCCCCCCCCCCCAAAAAACCACCTACTTACCCCCACCCCACCCTATTGAGCTCCGTAGAATACTATTGTGACTGTTCATACTTCCCTTTCCGAAGCCCGCTCCTGAAAATCATTTGGACATATTTTCCCTCCCTTGATTGCGCTCCTGATTATACATGTATATGCCTCCCTTCCCGGACCCCGCTCCTGACAACATCGTTTTGACTCTAGTTACTAAAGAGGCTGCATTTCGCTTGATCTCAATCCCGGTATCTCCCTTATCATTAAAAAACTTGACTTAACTAGATTGCTTTCCAAATTCATGCTCAGAATGTATCTTTGCTATCTTATTACTTGAACTAGATTTCGTCCAACGTTAATTAAAAGTATTACGAAAGAAAAAGTTAAGGACGTATGGACGAAGCAAAAATAACCACCCTTAGTTGTCTTTGAGTTACGCATTATACAAGAATGCATACTATCGTAAATAGTTTAATTAAATAAAAACAGAATTCTTTATAAAAAAAGACTTTGGGTATATCTTTTTTTAAAATTTATATTGTTTTTATTTTAACATTTTTTGTTTGTTTGTTTGGTTTTTTTTTGGGGGGGGGGGGGTTATCTTAATTTCTGTCGGTTTGTGCACTGGAAAGGGTTCAGACCAACATAGTCAAGATACTGCGAACTATATATCTACGAAAAACAATAAAGATAGTGACCCTAATACTTAGCTTTTATTATTTGACTTATTATTTCAATATCATTGCCAGAAATCTTTTCTTGCGGCTCTCGTGATTTATAGCTCTATTTACGTTATATTTACATAGATAATCATACGCATTAAGCGTCACGGAAATTATCTTAAATAAAGCCATATAAATCTTGTTGCTGGGTTGGTGTCGACATTGGAATACCTCAAGTCTTCTTTTTTCCATCGCGCGCAAGAAAATTTCCAAGGAAAAAGGCAAGGTGTTCCAACTGCATAATGACTGGGAGACAAGTTTTGGGAACAGTTGTGTAACGTATAGTAAAGCATATAATACGCAGATGCATATGCAATGATGATTGCTACTGACATGTTTATTTTGGGCATGTTAAAAATAAACGTGATGTCTAAATATATGTAACCCTGATACACTCATTAACACCACCTTTCCTCTTCATTAAAAACAATTAAATTATGAAATCTTTAGGAATGTGAAAAGTAATAGCACAAAGTCCTCATGGACGACTGGGAGTTTTAACTGCAATACAGCTTGTCGGCATGTAACCTAAGAACGATAACTCGCATTCGGTCATTCGCCTGTCGCTGACCGATGTTATTAAACAAAGGAATTCCTGACATTGTTGGCGCAGCATCCAAATAAATCATAAAGGTAAGTACAGACATATGGCATATTATTGTTGTATGCAGATTATGAATAGGGATTTCAAGAGAAAGAGGTTTTATGCGTATGTCAGTACATGTCAGTCCGAAAAATCTAACTAAATACTCTTAACTGTGATGGTTATTTGGACGGTTTGGGCGAGATTTGGCCAGAACACAGGTTTGTAGATCGAGAAAAAAAGAGGGGAGGGGCGAGTTGGAGGATCCTCTTTAGGATCGAGATTCAATCGCTCCTAACAATAATGTTCACGCTTTTGAATCCGGGACCTATTTAAATAAAGTGACCATTTACATACCCAAATATGTCAATAAATTTCAAGTCGGTTTATATTGACGCACTTTGCGGAATTCGTAGTATTCCGAATCCTGAATATTCCGGATTCTTGTAGTTACGGCGCAAGAGTTTGATCCCGAAGTCTCGTTCTTTATAACTAACATGCAATATATAGCAACGCCTGGCGTGGCATAATACGCACGTCGCTTAGTTGGAAGGGATGAAATTTGAAATTATGGAAACATTCCCCCTTTGCCACAGTTCTGTGAAATATTATTCATATCCATGTTAGGAGTAAAGAGTTATGGCCCAAACAAAGATTTACCCATCATATGCATCGTGACCTTGCAGATATGACCTTTGAGTCAAGATCATGACAAAACCTTAGGTCCTGTACAACAATTCTGTGAAAATTATTCAAATCCATGCAAGGTGTAAAAAGTTACGGCCTGGGCAAAAATCTAACGGACATAAACACTGTGAACTTGACCTTGCAGATATGACCTTGAAAATCAATAGGGTTCATCCTCAGATTGTAAGAAATAAGTGTGCAAATTTTAAAGTTCTGGCATAAACAGTTTGGTCTGTACCTTGTTTATAAGTTGCATTATCAAACATTTGCTACTTTTGCCCCTAAAATGATCTTGACCTTTGACCTTAATATGGAAAATCAATAGGGTTCGATCTCATGCCCTAAGAAATAGGTGTAGCAAGATTGAAAGTCCTGGCCTAAACGGTACACCGGTAAGGTCTGTATTGTGTTAACAAGGTGCGGGCAGACCATAGACCCGCAGACCCATAGACCCACCACGCCATACCATAATACGTCAGTCATAGACGTACGTATAAAAACTTGATGTACTACGGACTCTTCTTTATGTCGTTTCAGCCGTATTTTGTTTCCTGATGCAGAGCTCTTCCACCCCCCCCCCCCAAAAAAAACCCAAACCAAACAAAACAAAACAAACAAACAAACAAAGAACAAACAAACAAACCCCCCCCCCAAAAAAACAACAAAAACAAAACAAAAACAAAAACCTGCCAATCTCAGATTCCCTCCCTATCATAGGAAAAGACGTGTATTAGATAGAAACCCTTTCGCCCCACCCTCACTATATGACTGGAATTGTCTTGACAGTAATTGCATTTGTATTTCAGGAATGATTCCCATATACGAAACTTTCAGACAAATGTATGACGTAAAAGAGGTTATGTTTAAACTCCGAGTAGCTACTGTAGACCTATAGATAAAGTAAGACGATCATTAGTTCATTATACCTCTTAATGTGAATAAGGCGATTCCGTCATGACTTCAAATATACCATAAAATTCAACTTACTACTGTCTGTTTGAACAAATAGGTAAGTAGATGATGACAATTAATATTTACATCACCGATACTGACGTCAGATTACAAATTGCGATAAGACTGCAACCCCCCCCCCCCCTCCCCCAACACACACACACGCACACACACACATACACTCTTTTTTGTTAATATTTGAGGATCGGCAATTGATAATTATCTCCTAAGATTATACGTTTCTAGCTCAAATGATGGAGTGCTTTCTATATTGGTTTTGCTAGTTCGAAAAAAAATACATAAAAATCAAATACATATTGGCAATAATTTCGATTAAACATAGATATTAGGTCTGCCATTACACCCTCCACATGATAATGAACATTGAGTATCTTCTGCTATAGCATGCAGGGATTGTAAGTGATCAGGCAATTTATGTGTCACTTAATAATCATTTGAAATCATTAGTTTGCATTACTACGTTTTCAAAGAGGTCGAGTCGCTTAAGGACGAAAAGACAGAGGCTCGAAACGTTTAGTATCTTTCTTCTGATATTTCTTTAAAGATGCATGTATGGTCCTTGGTCTGTTCATCTGACTTTACTGTATCATTAATTAATATTCTGTTATACACCATTTGGAGTGTTTACTTGAACAAAATATGATTCATAGGTACACGAAAATCGTTATTTTTCCTTTTCAGTGCGGCACACGGACCGATGGAATTTATTTTTTCGTTTTGTTTATTGTTGTTAATGTTTTCAGTCATGTGCGCATGCCAAATATTACCGTTATCTGGTCCTCGAAACCAAAAGGCTCCGAAAGGATCTACTTTGCCTTAGTTTATAATAACGAAAAAGAAGGAAGCTATTCGAACAGAAAAGAACTGTAAAAACGGGAAAATATGACAGATGGGAGATAATCGCATATATTAAGCCTAACATAACATTTCTCCTATAAAATATCGTATAAATAAAGAGAGCTAAGCATACCAGTTTCGTAGATGCAACAAAAGGCCTTGCATACATGGATATGCCTCTTCTTTATTCGGCTAAGGCCAGTAACTCTGGTACTTGCCTTAATCTAGGAGTAGTTACGATTATTAATTTGTGATTCGAGGTAAAAAATTAATGCTTAAAAAACCCAGAAATCTTCTTTAGTACTTGTGTATAGTGCATTCCTCTGTTGCATCTTCAAAACCGACCGAAGTCATGCCTCGTGTCCAAGCTAATTTCGAATAAACAGCAACTATTCTATATTTCTATATATTCTATATTTAGAATCTGCAAAAGTCACGAATTACTGGAAATCACGTGATGGAATCTGGCGACGATGTAGATTGATTATGTATGTATAAATGGAAAAGACATGCAGATGATGCATAATTCCTTAGCTTGGTTTTGTTTCCCTCAAACTTCAGGTCTCTGCTACAGCAAGTATGATAGTTAATTGCCTCCACATAACATGGAAAAGGGACATATCCCAATGAGAATGAAGCCGAAAACAGCAATCTCTATCTCGTTTATTAAGTCGAACACAATAATTTTGTTTATTAACCCAAACACAACACTGTGTATATAAAATCAAACAAAACAACCTCGTATTTAAGACTGCATGAAAAACATAATCTTGTATATATAACGGAAATCAATAAAAGGGTATATGAAAAAGGCCACAACGATCTCGTATTTTGAAACCGAATAATACAATTTCATGTGGAAAACAACTATCTCGTATATAAAACAGGTCACAACTATCTCGTATTGAAAGCCAAACAATACTTTCTTATATATAATTCCGAAAACAATAATCTGGTATACGAATCTCGTATATGAAATAGGCCACTACAATCTCATATATAGAACAGGCCACAACAATCTCGTATACGGCATATGCCACAACAATTTCGTATTTGGAATATGCCACAACAATCTTGTATACTGAATAGGCCATAACAATCTCATGGAATATGCCACAGCAATCTCATATATGGAATATGCCACAACAATCTCGTATACGGAATGTGCCACAACAATTTCGTATATGGAATATGCCACAACAATCTCGTATTTGGAATATGCCACAACAATCTCATATATGGAATATGCCACAACAATCTCATATATGGAATATGCCACAACAATTTCGTATATGGAATATGCCACAACAATCTCATATATGGAATAGGCCACATTAATCTCGTATTCGGAATATGTCACAACAATTTCGTATATGGAATATGCAACAACAATCTCATATATGGAATATGCCACAACAATCTCGTATTCGGAATATGCCACAACAATCTCATATATGGAATATGCCACAAAAATCTCATATATGGAATAGGCCACAACAATCTCGTATCCGGAATATGCCACAACAATTTCGTATATGGAATATGCCACAACAATCTCATATATGGAATAGGCTACAACAATCTCGTATTCGGAATATGCCACAACAATTTTGTGTATGGAATATGCCACAACAATCTCGTATATGGAAAAAGCCACAACAATCCCGTATATAGATTAGGCTATATCAATCTCGTATAGAAAAATCAACACAAATCACAGAATATTATTGAATACAACAAAATCGCTGAGGTAAAAAAAAAGTAAACATTTAATTATTGTAATGTAATCTTGTATATTAAGTCAAACACAGCAATCTTTAACAAAGCGAACAAAAAAATCTAAAGTATAAAAACAATCGACCAAACAACACAACATGTATGACGCTATACAAGCATGTAATGCTGAACACGACAATTCCTTGTGTACAACAGTACACAACAATCTCGTTTGTGAACAGAATACAACAATCTCGTGTGTGAACAGAATACAGCAATCTCGTCCGTGAACAGAATACAACAATCTTTTGTATGACCAGAATACAACAATCTAGTGCGTGAAAAGAATAAAACAATCTCATGTGTTAACAGAATACAACAATCTCGTGTGTGAACAGAATACAGCAATCTCGTGCGTGAACAGAATACACCAATCTCTTGTGTGACCAGAATACAACAATCTCGTGCGTGAACAGAATAAAACAATTTCGTGTGTGAATAGAATACAACAATCTCGTGCGTGAACAGAATACAACAATCTCATGTGTGAACAGAATACAGCAATCTCGTGCGTGAACAGAATACAACAATCTCTTGTGTGACCAGAATACAACAATCTCGTGTGTGAACAGAATACATGTACAATAATCTCGAGTGTGAAATGATTACAATAATTTTAGGTATAGAACAGAATACAACAATCTCATATACAAATAAGACCACAACAATATGTAATGTATGAAACAGAGATATAGGTTCAACAAATACGTATATAAAATTCAAACTATTTGAAATCGAAAAAAAAACCCCAATCCGGAAGAAAAGCGACATCTGAAGACTTCATGAATTATATTTAAAGCGAGATGTAGGTATCTCATTGACGTCTTGGTCGAATATGTTGATTAATGCTTGATAATTTGTAAATATATTCAGCAGATTACAAGATGACAACGATTTTATGGTGCACTAAATTGTGTGGTATATATGTTTTATATTTATTATATACGTATTTTATTCTTAAGTTATTCCTGATAAACTTGCTGTTGAATTTCATTCCCGATATAGAAAAACACTCACACTCGCTCTGAGTAAAATCAATTTATGTAGAAGTGATAGGCAGACACGTATGACAAGGGAGAAAAGAGGAGGGGAGTGTTCGAGCCCCCCCCCCCCCCCCCTTTAACCTCTTTTAAACGTTTTGTCAAAATTAAGTTTGTGAACTCTTCGAAGAAAATTTACATATAGATAGAAGAAATTTTGTCAATTGATCTCAAAATCTTTGAAAGATTTCCCCCTCTCATTATTCTTTCCTTTTCTTCTTCTTCTTCTTTCTTTCTTTCTCTCTCTCTCTTTGTGTATACTTTGTCAGTTTTCAGTGATAGTGATTCCAATAGCCACTGATCTTGGACGAATGAAAATAATACTTACATTTGTATTAGCGTAACTTCCATATGCTGCAGGATTTGGCTGCTGTGGGAATCTCACCAGTGGAGGAGGGATTTCGGAGGACCTATAGTAAGAGGTAGTGATCCCTGAGTTCCACATGCTGGTCCCTTGTGGATTATATCCCGGCAGATGATTTGGAGTAGAAGGTGACATGCTATTTGGCTTCTGTGGGTAGATCGGGCGCGTTTGCTGCAATGACAAGAGACGTTATGAATTGCAAATTCTTGCTTCGTTAATGCATCCTCATGTGTTTGTTCTGTATGTATGTCTGAGGTTCTAGTATAATGAATGATGAATCCGGAACGGATTCTTGATTACGGAATTTTAAAAATCGTGACTGCTGTTCAGGGGACGTCTCATGGTGATTGTGTAAAGTGTTCTGAAATTTAACAGCAAACCCAAAATATATATAATTTTAGTTTGTTTGTTTGTTTGTTTTTGTTTTGTTTTGTTTTGTTTTGTTTTTTGGGGGTTTTTTTTGGGGGGGGGGGTGTGGGGAGGGCGTTCTCGATATTCTTATTTTGTTTATCATCATTATTATTGTTGTTGTTGTTGTTGTTGAGGGGGGATGCAAAACACGTCTTTCTTTCGCTTTTCATAATTTCTTCGTGTCAAACAAAACCGGAAGTCGACACAGAGGATAACTTCATAATTACTTGACAAACCAAGCAGTCTTGTGTAGTAACACGTAAAATGACGGCTGAGGGTATTTGAAACTGGAAATACGGATCTGACTGTCGTTGTTTGTTTTAGGCAAAATCTCGGTCTTCGTCTAAAGACAAAACAATTTCAAACTTTTCATCATCTATTTAAAATGCATCTGAGTGTAACGAACGACCGGAAATGTGTAAAGTATGCATAAGAATGTACTAGTCTGAATAACGACGATATTATGATTATTTCCTTTTCACCAAAATTACTGACGGAATTTGCATTTCTCTGTATATGTATTACGTCGCTTTAAACAATTTTAAAGTTATATCGCGGCCTAGTGGAGTTGGTGCTCGGCTCGTGACCTAGAGGTTCCGGGTTCAATTCTCACCCTGAGCATACCAGTATTCTGTCTTTTGGATGAGACAGTAAAAACCGAGATCCCGTGTCACGGTAGGCGTGGCACGTAAAGAACCCTCTCTTCTTCGGGTTGGTCCGTTGCAAAGGTAGAAAATTCTATGCACTGTGCACATCAGGCGGATGCCGTCACTGTATCCGTGAAATAACCGTGGAGTGATGTAAAACAATAATCAGTCAATCAGTTATGTGGCGATGTGGAAACGGGAGATAACCAACCTCTCAAATATATTGCCCCATATCGGGGAATCGAACCCAGATCGACTGCACGGTAAGCCAACCACTTACTCATTACAGGAAGCATGTTCCTTGTTCCAAATTTCCCTTATAAAATTAAAACAATCGAATGGCCGATTTCGAGACATATTTGATAAACTCGATGTTTCAAGATTTTTATTAATGTGCATGTTCATTTTCTCACTTATCACTCTCCAAATTGCAGAATTGGGGGCATAAAGTAGCATACATGTCTGTCCGTTCGTCACAATACCTATTTCAAGATCATAAAAGAGGAACCTGTTTCAGGAATTGTTTTCATCTTCATCAACCACTTTGCAAAATATGGATAATTTTAATTATTTTAATCAACTTCTCTTCCAAACTTCCAGGATTGTAGTATGAACGTAAGTTGTTTTTGTTTTGTTTTTGTTTTTTGTTTTTGATGGTTTTTTTTTATTCAGTGTTCCGAAATTTACGGTTAATTATTCATGGCAAAGATAAACATATGAAGGGAATGGTTTCGCATTTATGAGGTATATATCAAGAAAGAAAGGTGCGATCAAAACGTATTTGAAAAGGTCCAAACACAAGGTTCTAAATGCCGATTCTCAACTACAGAATCCCGGTATGGATTGTCTATAACATTTTACGATTACATATGTTAGTAATAGTACACAAAAAGAATAAAAGATACATACATATGGTAGAATTAAGCTAGATATCTTTTTTTCCACACGAGACATTTAATTCACAGTTTTAAGCCGAGTGATAAAATATTACGTATCTTCAAACGTAGTAACAAATCATGAATCTGTATTTTAATGTCTTCATAATAAATCAATAATATCTGACGAAGTAACAAATGAATTCCCCATTCTCATATAATTTATAGAATTTATTGCACATATATCAATCAATCAATCAAGCAAGCAATAGACCAATCAGTCCATTCATCACTGAGTGTTTTGTTTTAGCAGCGGGTTATTTTTAAATGAAAAATCACAAAGTTATGAAGATGGCTGTCGTAGTGACCACTTGTAATATGGTTCGAATAAGTACATGTGCTTCCTGGTTTCTAGCTTAGTTATATACTTTTGCAGTTCCTGTCTGTAGCATTTTATAAAATAAGAATAATTAGATATCAAAGGAATCTACCCTCAGAAGTGATAATTGTCCTGAAGGTTTTCATCGTGTTCCACGGTTGGATTCGAACAAGAACCTTTGTATATAAAACCCAGAGAATGTTACTCTTTACCTTAAACGATATTTCATGTTACAGAATGTTTCCATCCACAAGTCTGTAATTCGAGACACGTGGGAATGGGAGAAAGGTTTAAAGCAAAAAAAAAAAATGGTAGGGGCGCGCCCTAGGCAATTCAGAAGAATTTCCCCCTAGCGTCACTTGTTTCTTAAGGGATGCATTCCAAGTAATGTCGCAACTCCTTCACGAAAGTTATAAAGATGATTGATTGATTGATTGATTTTTGTTTTACGTCACACCACGAATATTTCACGTATATGGTGACGGCATCTGCCTGATGCGGGGCATACAAATTTTGACTTTTGCAACGGACCCACCCGAAGCAGTGAGGGATCTTTAACGTGCCATGCATACCACGACACGGGGCCTCGGTTTTTACTGTTTCATCCGAAAGACATGTCACCGGCATGACCAGAGCGGGACTCGAACCCCGGCCTCCCGATCAGGAGTCCGACGCGATACCACTAGGCCACGCCGGCTTATAAATATGATGATATACATTAACTGCACATGTATATTATTAAACTGTTATTGAAAATGAATTATTATTCATCGGTATCGCGAGTTACACACAAGAATGAATCGAATTGAAATCAGGAATTCAGTACGTATGTTTAAGCCTACCTTTATTATATTATGCTTATATAATCTGTCCCATCAGAGATAACGCAAATCACAAGGTCAAAAGTGTTTCGGTACTCTAATCCACCACGATAGGGATACGGAAATATTCCTCATGTCACGTGATTACAAACTAGCGATACATGCACAGACACGCAGTATTGATTGACTGTAATTACATGTATCCTCCCTCCCCTGTCACTCCCGTATTTTCGTATTTTTTTTTTTTTTTTTTTTTTTGCCTGGTAGCATTCGTTTGAGGATTAACGTTTCAAAGTCATGGACAAAAGTTGACCATGCGCTGTAGTTAAAGAAATTAATGAGCTTGTTATCTGGGTGTTGGACATTTATAACGGATATAGCTTGACAAACAGGAGACGTTTACGTCTCATAGGAACCTGAATTCACCTGTGGTTTCCAAAGGTCCAAGAATGTCCACCGTGTTTCATTCTTGTTTCACAGGAGAGTCAGGTTAATCTAGTGGTAAGACACGTAATTCCAAATCCGATGATCCGGATTCCAGATTCCGGTTGTTGTTTCGGATTTTATTAAGGTAATTTATCATGTTCCGTCTCTCTGTCTATCCAGGTCAAAGCATAGTAATTCCATTTCCCATGGGGTCCCATGTTAAATTACCGAACTTCCAGCAAGATTTACACAACATCCTACATTTTAGCTATATATAATCCACATATCAAAATGTTTGTCAGACCCTCCTCTATCAGAATTTTAACAGTTTACAATAGGTTATCCACCTTAATTTCGAGAAAATCATGCTGGAAGGGAGATACCCCCAAAAATTGGCCAAAATTCAAATGTAAACAATCACCCCTTTTTAGGTCATTCAATTTTTATATTAGCGAAATGAGATAAAAATTCATGATTTTACAGCAGAATCAATCTTTATTTATACATAGATCAAATAATTTCATCCAATCACAGCTCCTAATACATTGAAATAGTAGTCCCTCTCTCCCTACACCACATCAGCCAATCACGGCTCTCGTTAATTACCTTTCTTTGACCTCCAAGAAATAAGAGAGTACAAGCCGACTGTGAGGCCACTTTTCATGATATTCCTTGATATGTAAAAATTTCTAACTGTTTTGTGAGGTTTGTTGCATTGGACAAAAATATTAAGATATTAACCAGGTTGGTACCGTCATCATTCAGTGCAATGATCTCGGAGCAAATTCAACAGCAAACAAACACCATTATAATTTATACCATATTATATATCAGTTACATGTTCTATAAACGTTGACAGGAACAGGAGTTTGGCAAATTCGCTACTTTGCCCTTTCTTGGCGAAAGCCGGAATCGGTTGATTGATTGATTGATTGATTTTTGTTTAACGTCACACCACGAATATTTCACGTATATGGTGACGGCATCTGCCTGATGCGGGGCATACAGATTTTGACCTATGCAACAGATCCACCGGATGCAATGAGGAATTTTAACGTATCATGCATACCACGACACGGGGCCTCGGATTTTACTGTGTAATCCCAAAGACAGGACACCGGCATGACCACGGGATTCGAACCCCAGCCTTCCAATCAGGAAGCGAGCGCGATACCACTAAGCCACGCCGGCTTAGCTGGAATCGGATCGAATCCCAGATAAGAGAAGAAACAGTAAGTTTACAGAGAGTATCATTCCCCCCCCCCCCCCCCTTTTTTTTTTTTTTTTTTTTGGATTTTTTCAGAGTAAAAATTGTAATTACATTGTACATGAATAAATATTTGTTTGTAAACACTTAGAACCCCCCCCGTTTTTTTTTTTTTTAAAGAAGTGTGCATTAAGTCTTTCCAAAAGGAACTAAAAATATAAGTAGTACATATTGCATTTCAAATCACCAGGAAGTGAAATGGATTTGTCTTCTATGAAACATATACGTGACTTTTAATTATGTAA
The DNA here is from genome assembly GCA_035048485.1 of Pteria penguin. NCBI lineage: Eukaryota > Metazoa > Mollusca > Bivalvia > Pterioida > Pteriidae > Pteria > Pteria penguin. The sequence continues at coordinate 16,587,512 of CM068592.1, forward strand.
CATTATTGCGATACTTGCAGGCAGTGTATTGTTCATACTGTCGCATGCTACCATGCACCGCGCTATAGGCAGATAAGGGGGTTTAACTGGTCAATCCTTCTCACGGAAGATGTCATCTTTACACCAAACTCCCATGATCCTCTAGTATTCATGAATCACGTATCATTACATAAAACAAACTTCTACTTTTATTTAAATAAATAGATAAAAAGAAATAGTTTTCATACTTCCTTCAACGTGGATTTTATTGCCTTCATTACTACGTGCCACACTGAATGAAGTCCCCCCATCTAGATATATAGTTGCTGTCCACATGTAAGAGAATGTGCAAAAACCTATTTCAATACATTGTCTGATACGCTACACGTGTATGAATGAAATCAAATTATGGCGGCACCTGTTTGTTGCAGAAGTTATTTAAATAATTTCAAATCTTTCTATGCCTCTGATTACCACCGTCCATCCAGTAATGAAATCGTTTACTTTAGTATTAAAATCAAATGGTGGCGGCACCCATCTGGTACATATGTAGTTTTATTAGTTTTGTAACTCCATTTTCAAATATTTTCAGGTCTGCAGTCATGATAAATATTCACATCAGTTCTTAAACAAATTGTTATCAAATACCGATCAAGTAAAATTTTCCATAGGGAAGTCGTTGTATAATAAAGAAAAACGCTCATTTCGAAAATCTTACACCAAATAAAAGTGTGTCTTTTGTCTATTTATCATGTAAATTCGTAAGCAACAGCACAAATGACGCAACGAAAATTTTATAATGAATTTTCTATCAGTTTTAGAAAAATAACCATTTTCAATTTGCCTACCTTCTTCAACTTCATTTTCCGAACTTAAATCACTTCGGAGGAACAGTTTGTCAACGATTTATGACTGATTAGATCATTGAGCAATAGAAAATAAGTGTCAGCTTTTTGGCAATATAACTTCCTTGAATAAACAAACGGGCGGTGTTCTACGACTCAATAAATACTGCAATGGTACAGTCAGGAGAAATGTAAAATCGCCCTCCTACCCATATATCGTATGTAATGATAAGTTTATAGTAAGCCAAGAAAAAAGTCATAGCAATAAATACTATAAGTACATGTACATTATATATAAGAAGAATATATCATTGCACTATATGCGCTCTTTGATTATAAATAAATATTGCACTGTGAGCTGCAGATTTAACGGCCGATGTGCAAATTTAGATAATGGATACATGGAGTCTTTTAAATAGAAAACTCAAAATAATATAAAAGAAATGAATCAAAGGTATTATGTCTAGAATGCAAGTTGGGTTAACAACCGGAAGAATATGGTTCTGAACCCTACCGAAGCCACATGGGTCTCCTGTTTCTCAAATGAGATAATGGTGGTCCAGGAACCACCAGGGTTGGTAGGTGGGGCGAAGTAGCTTTATAATGTAAGGTATACACCTGACTAGTGGGGCATCCTTTGATAGTATTAAATCCGTTGTGGCTTCTACACAGGAGACAGTTACTAGGTGTTCAGGTTAAAAATGAGACAAATGTCCTTGTCAAATAAAAAGTATTTGCTTACAGTCACCTCAATTGATAAAAAATATAATTAGAAAGTAATGCTCGTTATGGACGGTTTACTGGTTATGTTAATAAAGAGAAGACTACAGTGTCGCTCCTGTGTCTCTCACAAATATCTATTCTATCACCTTTATTTCAGCTATTGGCTCTTTAAATCTTAAATGCCGACTAAAATAAATGCCGGTAGAAATTACTTTATGTTCTGTATAATATTTTACTTTGAAAAGACTTTATGGCTTCTGCCCTATAAAACATTTTACAACAATCTATATCCAATGTAGTTTATTATATTCAAACTTAACGGATAAAGAATGTTGAATAATATTGCCGCTTTGTATGTATAGAGAAATTTGTACACGTGTAAGTGATTCAGTAGGTGTTAGAAGTGCCACTAATTGGACAACATTAGAACTACTCGTACAAAAGAAAAAACAGAAGACATACATTGACAAAGCTGTATGATACAAATCACCAAGGACCTGCATACAAAAAAATCTCTAGATTACCACACCATGTATAACATTATAGTAAGCCACCAAGTGGACCACATTAGGACAACCTGTACTGTCGGCTTATACAAAATACAATGTAAATATCTCCAGCCTGCCACACCATGTATAACAGTATAGTAATCCACCAAGTGGACCACATTAGGACTACCTGTGCTGTCGGCTTATACAAAGTACAATGTAAATATCTCAAGCCTAATACACCATGGATAACATTATAGTAAGCCACCAAGTGGACCACATTAGGACTACCTGTGCTGTCGGCTTATACAAAGTACACTGTAAATATCTCCAGCCTACCACACCATGTATAACACTAAAGAAAGCCACCAAGTGGACCACATTAGGCCTACCTGTGCTGTCGGCTTCTACAAAGTACAATACAAATATCTCCAGGCTACACCACCATGTATAACATTATAGTAAGTCACCAAGTGGTCCACATTAGGGCTACCTGTGCTGTCGGCTTATACAAAGTACAGTGTAAATATCTCCAGCCTGCCACACCATGTATAACATTATAGTAAGCCACTAAGTGGACCACATTAGGGCTACCTGTGCTGTCGGCTTATACAAAGTACAATGTAAATATCTCCAGCCTGCCACACCATGTATAACATTACAGTAAGCCACCAAGTGGACCACATTAGGGCTACCTGTGCTGTCGGCTTATACAAAGTACAATGTAAATATCTCCAGCCTGCCACACCATGTATAACATTATAGTAAGCCACCAAGTTGACCACATTAGGACTACCTGTGCTGTCGGCTTATACAACGTACACTGTAAATATCTCCAGCCTACCACACCATGTATAACATTATAGTAAGCCACCAAGTGGACCACATTAGGGCTACCTGTGCTGTCGGCTTATACAACGTACACTGTAAATATCTCCAGCCTACCACACCATGTATAACATAGCAAGAAGAAGAATATCTCGGCAACTCGTACATAAGGATACGCCCGGTTCTCAAAAATGCTGATAATTGACAATGTGAGTTGTCTCCCTTAAATAGTAAATTAATCAAAGCCTTTAATTGTTTATATGATATAGAAATACATTCATAACATGAGCAGCCGCCCTATAATCTCTACTTTTTTTCGGGTGTACCAAAGCCTGAGATTGCACAGGATCATTAAGTCATGTATATGTATCACACATGTAGTTTAGAAGAGCTGGGTCAAGATTTCTTGTAAGCGGTGTAACTCAGTCGATGAGATGCTCAACCAATAAGCGAGAGGTTCCTGGTTTAACCCCCGCCGTAAGTGTACCATTGTCTTGTCTTTCGGATGAGACAGTGAAAATCGAGGTCGCGGAGGGCATGGCACGTTCAAAGATCCCTCACTGCTTTGGGTGGGTCCGTTGCAAACGTATAAATTTCTCTGCAGCGCATCAGGCAGATACTGTCACCATATATGTGAAATAATCGTGAAATGCCATTAAACAGTAATCTATCAATCAATCAAGAAAGAAATATTTCTTGACCAAGTCCATTAGTCCCATTCCTAGGGATCGTGCCCTTAAATAGAATGATTTTAAAAGTTGGTAGCAAAAACTGGCAAGCTTAATGAAGAGACCATTCAAATTAAAAAAAAAGAGCAATGCAATGCCTCTTACTCATCTATCTTAAACACAGTTTAGAAAAAAAAACTGTAATAGCACTTCTCCTATCGCATACATAGTTTAGAAAACCTTAAATCGTGGATGGATAGGTATGAAATGTTTATACACTACTACAGCCTTGATTATTGAATGCTATCATACAATTTATATATATAGATATCATTCAAGAAATAACCATCATGATTACTCATTCCTAGATATCATCAATACCCACAAACCCCTAGGTTTGACATCGTTACCCACAAAACCCCTAGGTTTTGACATCGATACCCACAGAACCCTAGGTCTGGCATCGATATCCACAAAACCTTAGGTATGGCATCGATACCCACAAAACCCTAGGTCTGGCATCGATACCCACAAAACCCTAGGTCTGGCATCGATACCCACAAAACCCTAGGTATGGCATCGATACTCACAAAACCCTAGGTCTGGCATAGATACCCACAAAACCCTAGGTTTGACATCGATACCCACAAAACCCTAGGTTTGAACATCGATATCTACAAAACCCTAGGTCTGGCATCGATACCCACAAAACCCTAGGTCTGGCATCGATACCCACAAAACCCTAGGTCTGGCATCGATACCCACAAAACCCTAGGTCTGGCATCGATACCCACAAAACCCTAGGTTTGACATCGATACCCACAAAACCCTAGGTTTGACATCGATACCTACACAACCCTAGGTCTGGCATCGATACCCACAAAACCCTAAGTCTGGCATCGATACCCACAAAATCCTAGGTTTGACATCGATACCTACAAAACCCTAGGTCTGGTATCAATACCCACAAAACCCTAGGTCTGGCATCAATACCCACAAAACCCTAGGTATGGTATCAATACCCACAAGACCCTAGGTTTGACATCGATACCCACAAAACCCTAGGTATGGCATCGATAACCACAAAACCCTAGGTATGGCATCGATACCCACAAAACCCTAGGTATGGCATCGATACCAACAAAACCTTAGGTATGGCATCGATACCCACAAAACCCTCGGTCTGGCTTGAGGTCTTTGAAAAGCGATGATCCATGCATGCGCGGATCCAGAAATTTTTGTCAGAGGGGGTCCAACCAAAAAGGGTAAATTTTTCTCTTAGACGAAGGGGGGGGGGGTGTTCAACCCCAAAAAACCCCAAATATGACCTTTTTTTGGTAAAATTTTCGGATTCCAGGGGGTGAGGGGTGCCCCCCGTATCCGCGCATGCCATGGCACTGTAAACGTTGGATAGTCCAATGTTCTTTAAGCAGTGCACCATGTAATAAGTATCGTTACAAATGTACATGTATCGTTACTGTGACGATGAAATACTTCTGGTGCCACATTAACAGAAATCAATCAATATAAGATGAATGATTTTGTTAAATCTTGATCAACTGTTTTTTGTTAAAGGACATTATTTTACGTGGTATGCTTACCGTGTAGACGACCTGAGTTCGATTCCGAGATTTGGGCACTATGTTTGAGAGGTTAGATACCTCCCACTTCCACATCGCGATATAACAGATTGATTGATTGTTTGATTGATTGAATATTGTTTTACGTCACTCCAATGTTATTTCGCGGTGACGGCATCTGCCTGATGCATTGCATACAAATTTATACCTTTGCAACGGACCCACCCGAGGTAGTGAGGGATCTTTTACGTGCCACGCCCACCGTGACACGGGACCTCGGTTTTACCTGTCTCATCTGAAAGACAGAACACTGATGTGCTCACTGTGGGTGTAGAACCCGGGACCACTCCGTCATAAGCCGAGTACCTCATCCACTGAGCCACACCGACTTACGTCGGCAACTTGAAAACATATTTTCATAGGATACGATACAAACAGTAAGAGATAACACCCTCGAGAGATAGTCAAGATGTCAGTGTCTTGAATACATGTATATGATACAACACAGTCCAATAGCCAGTGTGATTCCAATCTATCAACCTTTACATGCGCGGATACAGAAGGGGGGTTAGGGGGGTCTGGAACCAACCCACACCCCCTGGAATCAGAAAATTTTACCAAAAAAGGTAATATTTGGGCATTTTTGGGGTTGGACCCCCCCCCCCCCCCCCCCTCATCTAAGAGAAAAATTTACCTTTTTTGGTTGGACCCCCTCTGACAAAAATTTCTGGATCCGCGCATGCTTTATTTTTTCCATCAGTCAGAAAGTTTACTAAATTGAAATACTTATCAATTTTATGACACTATGGGCAACTAACAGATTCGAATTCAGAACACTTTCGGACAATAGCCTATCTCTGTAATATCCGATACGAAAAGTGAAAGTGCAAAACGCATTTTAAATGTAGTCCTACTGCAGCACTTAATCATGTACTGATCGTTTCATAAATATAACGAAGTATAATCTCTACAATGGCAAAGCATTCAAGAACGATAACCCTTTCATTTAGTTACTGATACATACCGATCGGGGTGATCTCCCACGTGGAGAGCTCGATCCTGACTCTCGCCATTGACTCCATTTGGGGTGACCAACTTTCGCAGCCATTGAACTCTATATCCAAATGACCAGGAAGTAAATATTAAAGTATCTATATCCTTACTAGTAATTAAAACTTCATCTCGGAGCCCGGTACCAGGATGTGCAGTTCGGAGAAATCTGACAAGGTAAACCGCGCTATCTGCGTTAAGGAGATGACGTAGAGTATATACTAAAGTTTTTCATCTATTATCTACATTTCATAAATACAAGTGGGTCAATGATTTATATATGATTAGTGTCTACCTTCATTTTTTCCCCCATGCCCAGAGCCTACAGGTAGATTAATATGTTTTACACGGCATACAGACGTAGCGTCATGAGTTTCCTTGGAAACAGACAAACACAACGTTAACAAGCATGTACTGTCGTGGTTGCAAAGCTCGTCAGAAAACTGAAAAAAAGTTTTGAGAAACTCCCTAGTATAAAAATTGGTAGTGAGATTTGATCAAGTCCCCCTATCTTAGAGGATTACATCATTTAGATATGAGTTATGATACATATTTAGGCTACAGTGGCAGATTCAGGAAAAAGTAAGGGGTAAGACTTAAAGATGGACACACAAAGATGTTCGATGTGGATGTGAAAAGAGGATGTGGACCTAGAAACTAACTCCCCCCCACTTCTTCTGAATTCTGAACGACTGTTGTTCTAGATTTTAACCGCTGGTTAAGCTAGCAAAGGATTTAAGTTTGATAGACAATAATTTAAATGTGTAAAGTCAGTAAACATATATTTAGATTACATTTATTTGCTTTCTATGTATACTATAAATTAGTATAAAGAGCATACCTAAACGTCGTATCATTTCATAACCTACCCCTGACGCCTGTTAATCACAATTATGTAACATGAATTTGCTTGGTTAGAGTGGTTATATTAATTGGTTACATGCTTTACATCATGTAGTCATTATTCTTGATCATCTCGATGCCCGACTCAATTTTGACCCTTTTCGGATTGTAACCCCACCCACCCCACCCCAACAATAATATATTGGTATTTGTATCATATTTCATATCTAGTATTTACCTCTTGTTGACCATACCCCTGATTAAGCCCATTCCATATTACACGTTTATCTTCTTTTCTTACCTGAAACCGGTGTGACTTAGTGGATGACATGCTTGGCTCTTGACCGAAAGATCCCGGGTTCGATTCCCAGCCGTTTTTCGGATGAGACAGTAAAATCCGAGGTCCTTTGTCACGGCAGGCATTCATGTTGACGATCTATTTCTATACCTACCCATATCACATCTTGCTGGTCTTCTAGTATAGTGCGGTACAGACTTCCTTCTTGATAGGATTGGGGTTGTCCCGACCGCATCTCCTCAGTCACACCTCATCACAAATCCCCCGACGTCAGCAAGGGTCCTACTTTTATACACTACCCGTGCAAATTCTCGAATTTCACGTAATATACAACAAAACAAAATTCGGCAATAAATCACGTACATCTATTTACACACTAACCTCTTTTATTTCATGGATGCTGATAAAAAAAAAACTTTCTATAAAAAGAACGTGCAAGGTGTTTGCCTTGAAGTCGCTGACTCACTGTAAAGCATTCCGCAGACTTTTGATGTAGGAATTTTGGGATGATAGCGTATATATACTAGTAGACAGTATTTTGGTTTGCAGCTTTTGTTGTTTTGGTGTTGATGAGAGATGGATATCCTGGAGTAATGAATAGTCTTCAATGTCGAAGAGAAATTCACGTCAGTGTTCTAGTTTCTCTAAAGTTACATTTATTTATTAGCTATATCACTAATCCTTCTAGGTTTAAAATTGTCAATGGTCTCGCTGGCGTTCCACTTCCAGTCAACATTGTGCATCCCTACCGTTTACCAGCAATGCTCATTGTCCCAAGCAAAACCTAAAAACACTGTTTACAACATGAATATCCATTTTCCCCTTTGGTCATTTAGCACGGTAGAATCATATACCAGTGGCGGATTTAGGGGAGAGGCTAATACCCATCCCCCCCCCCCTTTTCGGAAATTCTGGATCCGCCACTGCATACGGTGCAAATTGCAGAGCCAATGTCTTTAGGGCTGCTATTGCACCTATCACAAAACCAAAATCTCCAAAATCTTACCTACGTTTCTAATATGTTTCATTAATCCCATCCTATTCTGGCCATGTACTGATGCGCATTTAATCTTCGCGAGAGGGTGTTGCCGGACATGGAGGTACATGTAGTAAGTTTCTATTCTGATTTATCTGCATGTGCGGATCCAGGTGTGTCTTGGAAGGGGGGGGGTTGTTGTTGTTTGTTTGTTTTTTTTTGAAAGGGGGGGGGGTCTTTTTGAAATAGATTTTTGGGGAGTATAAAATAAATAAATTTACATTGCAAACGGAGTTGGACCCCATTTTCAGAAAATATGACGGGAATGGAATCCCTTCTAACAAAATATTCTGTAAATAAAGGTGTTAAATACATGGCTTAACGTTTTGTCGTTGCTGTTTATGTTCTTTTCTCTCGTCAAACCAAAATTATTTCACTTTGTGATAACAGAAACGGAGGAGCCTCATGTGGTGCTCGAACCAGGAACCTACCGGTGACGATCCAAGAACCCAACCCACTGAGCCACGCTGGTCGATCAATAAACCAATGGTGAAGCCAATTGTCAGAATGGTTTAAGGTCATGTTTTGGTTGTTCTTTCAGGGATTACTATCAGAATACAAAGATTGTCTAGATATTGGGCAGGGAGTAGTCCTCTCTCCTTCCCACCCCTTCGGTCCTCCACCAACCCATTTCCCACCATCTCTCCCCTCCCACCTATTACACCCCCTGTCCGCTCCCCCTGCCCGCCCTTTAATTGTTGCCATTGACCCAAATGATGTCCTGATCTTCATTTATTTACATTATTCCAAGGTCATAGCAGATACTTTATACCATGTAACATGAATATATTCTTTACTGTGAATTCTTTGATCCATACAGTATATTTAAGAATTTGCTTCCCTACATGCATTACCACAGGCACCTAGATAATAGACAATTCCTTCAATTGACATGCATAATCTTAATAAGCAAAAATTATGCTTGTGCTCTTTTCTAACTTTAAATTTTTGCAAGGACACTTGCATAGTTTTGCAAACTTCAATCGATGAAATGAATTTTCTAGTATCTGTGTCTGTTGACCAATGTCGTTTTTGTACAAATGTCGACAAGGGTGTTGTCTTGTCAGTGACTTATTTCGGATTTGGATCTTAGTGAGCAAGAATCAGTTGTTTCTGGGTGAAAAAGGTCGCTTCATTGTCCTCATCAATTTAAGAGATCTGTGTTTAATATACGAATTAAGTGCGCTAAACACTCAGTGGAGGATTTAGAGGGGTGGAAAGTGGGGGGGGGGGGGGGGGGGTGGGGCTTAATATTTGGCACCAGAAAAGGCTGAGTATTTTGTGTAATACTTGACTTTCACATCCCCCTTTTTTCGGAAATAATGGATCACTTCTCCTCGCCCGGCTGTAATTCCCCGTTTCCGTATTCTACTGCTCTTGTTCGGTAGGATTTGTTCCATCAGGGATAAATAATTATGTATATATAGGTATTTATATATCAATAAAGTACCTATTTCTGGATTCGAAATTTGCTGGGTTGCTGTCGATTTTCTGGGGGGTTTTTTTTGGTACATCATATGCACATGTGTGGACGAGTGAAGCTCCAAAAGTGACCAAGTAATATATATATATATCCTTTTGTGACTGCGCCGTGCTTGCGCTCTGTGCTCTAAGATGGAAAAAATGTAAACTCCTGAGACAGGCCTCGTCATGTTGCGTTGAAGGTAAAAGAATTGTAATAAACGAGGCTGGCTGATCTGAGGGACCACTATATTTCTATGCATCACGCGATATATTTGATTGTGTATATAAAGATTGATTCTGCTGTACAATCGTGAATTCATTTTTAATCTCAGTTCACTAATGTAAAGTTTTATAGCCTAAAAAGTGCTGTTGTTGTTGTTTTACATCAGAAATTTGGCAGATTCTGTGGGTTACTCGCTTTCTGAAATATTTTCTCGAAATTAAGATGGATTACCTTTTTCTTCTTCTTTTTCTTCTTCTGATTAAGTACATAACCGCCTCTGGCGTATTGTCGTACTGTGTTTAAAACGAGGTGTTGGCAGACCCCTCACGTACAATTAAAAGGTGAATATTTACATGTGGAGTTAAAATCATTTGGGCTGCCTAAATCAGGTCCGCCGGACACAACGACCTCTTAAAGGCTTCAAGAGAGTCGCCGGAAATGTCATGCTGTGGTAGGGAATTCCAGATCCTTATGGTGTCAGGAAAGAAGGACTGCCGGTATGTGCAGGTTCTGGCATAGGGCATTAGGAATTTCTGGCTGTGTCTTCTGGTGTCGACTGCCGTAGGGATCAAATGATTTCTGGGGATGACCACAAGGTAGTTTACAATCCTATACATCATGATCGCCTTCGCTAGTGTCCTTCCCTCCTGGAGTGCCTGCCAATGAAGCTTGGTCATCATGGCGGTCACGCTGCTGGTAGTGCGGTAACCCCCAATGACGAACCTGGCTGATCTTCGCTGCATCATCTCCAGTTTGCCGATGTTGCTGGTTGTTTGCGGTCCCAGATGATGCTGCCATACTTCATGAATGGACGTACCAGAATGGTATAACAAAAGGCCTTGGTGTTGCTTGGGCACTTGGAGACGTTCCTCTGGAGAAAGACTCTGGTCGAGTTTGCCTTCTTACCTATAGCAGGGACTTAATAAAATTCTGGAAGGGTTGACATATACATTTTGATATATATGGGTTATTGAAAGCTAAGAAAGTTGTGTAAATCTCGCTGGAAGTTCGAAAATGAATTAAGTACTATGCTTTCACCTGAACAAGTACTAAAGGACAAGATAACGGAATAGAGTTATCTTTTCCTTAATCTATTTTTATATTCGGGTATTTCCAAAGGAATCGTGAATTCGAAAGCAGACCGGTCTAAGAAATTAGGTAAATTGAAAATGAAAACCTGTAATGATTTAAAGAAAAAAAAATATTGTGCAAGTATATGAAATGAATTGAATTATGTTATTAATTATGAATGATGCAATAAGAGCTTCTCCTTGGAAATAGCTCGAAGTTCCTTTGTCTTGGGGATTCATGTAAGCACAATGCCAAGCTAAGTTAGTCCCTACTTAGATTCTGTTACGGGACCGTTTTATCATTTAGATTTTTACTGATGCCGCTCTGATAAACTCCAAGTCTTTGTCAATTCACACACATGTATGTTTCAAAGTATACAACCAGTAGCCACTTTTTAAACATTAAAGGTCTGTTTTCATCCCAGACTGCACACTTTTGTGAGGGGATAAACATTAATACCATCTTAATGATCTATATTTCAAATATAAGTTTACATTTTTCCTCGCATCATATACAATGTACATGTATAACAGTATCGGTAAGATAATACCAGTTCAAATGGTCAGTGCCTTCCTTCTTCTTCTCCATTTACAATCTGGCAGGGTATTCAGTTTGTTAAAGGCGGCCAGAAACTGAAAGAAGAAGAAGACGATTATACAGTGTAACTTCAGTGGACTGAAGATCACATACTGTGCTGTTGCGCATGCGAGACCTATGTACAATACTGAAATAGTGATAACCCAAATTTGTGTGTATTTACAAAGTGATTTAAAAACTGATTTGCAATTTATGGGCGTTTAAGGAATTGGATTTTGGTAAGAACAGTTGGTGTAAGCTGTTCTCTGGAAAGTGTCAACGGATGATGAAGAGACTACGGCATTGGGGAAAAGGTTCCATTGTATGATGGTGTAGGGGAAAAATGATAGTCTGTATGTACTTTAGAAGTCTGCATATGTCTGAATGTCTGTGTGTGGCTATGTCTGGTTCCTCTGTCTGCTGGTATTAGTATGTCTGTAGGTATGGCTATCAGTTGGTGTACTATTTTGTAAAACATTATCAAGCATGTTTTCAGTCTTCTCTCTGCTAGTGTTACCACTACTTGTATTGTGATAATTGTTGTGAACTTTAGAAGTCTGCATATGTCTGAATGTCTGTGTGTGGCTTTGTCTGGTTCCTCTGTCTGCTGGTATTAGTAATGTCTGTAGGTATGGCTATCAATTGGTGTACTATTTTGTAAAACATTATCAAGCATGTTTTCAGTCTTCTCTCTGCTAGTGTTACACTACTTGTATTGTGATAATTGTTGTGAACTTTAGAAGTCTGCATATGTCTGAATGTCTGTGTGTGGCTATGTCTGGTTCCTCTGTCTGCTGGTATTAGTATGTCTGTAGGTATGGCTATCAATTGGTGTACTATTTTGTAAAACATTATCAAGCATGTTTTCAGTCTTCTCTCTGCTAGTGTTACACTACTTGTATTGTGATAATTGTTGTGAACTTTAGAAGTCTGCATATGTCTGAATGTCTGTGAGTGGCTATGTCTGGTTTGTCTGTCTGTTGGTACGAGTATGTGTGTAGGTATGGCTACCTTGGAAGAAGAGGAAAATAATCTACCTTGATACAAGTGACAATATTAATCTAGCATTATTGATAATCAGTTTGAAGTTTGGTATAGGATGGACTGAATAATCCCATCTCTGATGGATCCTGTTATTCTTGAAGTTGGACTTCCGGGTATTAGATAACGAGGATTCGGAACATTTGGGGTAAAGCATCAGACTTTATCATAGAGAGCAGTGCGTATTCAGGGAAGAATTTTGGTAAAAAAGAATAATTAAAATATTTTACCATTCAAACAAGTGAATTTTGAATACATGTTTTACACATTTCTCGATCGTATTTCATAAGAAAACTACTTTAGAATTTTATACAGAAATCAGGGTGCCCACTTCCTATAAATTCCTATAAATTCCTTTAAATCTGACATTTCTATATATTTCCTATATATCTCCAAAATTCCTATAAATTCCTATATTTTTGTAAATATTCAGGTCAGTTATGTGAATATGTACCAAATTTCAAGAACTATTGGTATCATCTGTATATAGCTTTAGTTTCTAACACTTAAATGCATTTAAATTTCTATAAATCAATGTTTTCTCTCTGTGTGTCATACTGTATACAGGTTGTTTTTTTCTCTTGTGTGATACATCAACATATTTTAGGTTTATGATAAAGTGAAATGTATGACTTGTAATGCTTCTGTGGGTGGAGGAGGCCACATTGTCCTCGAAATGACAAAATATTAATGAAAAATATTATTGAATTACTTTAAACACCTTAAATAGAGCAGAATATTCCTATATATTTCCTATATTTTCTGCAATTATTCCTATATTTTTCCTATATTTTCTTTCAAAAAATCCTATATTGGTGTCTGAATCCTATATTTCTGACGTCAAAAGTGAGTGGGCACCCTGGAAGATCTTAAAGTTGCATTAACGCTAACAAATAAACCCCGAGTCGCAGGGCTCGAAATTAACGTATGTCCGTAAGTCCGTGACTAATAAATTATGCCACGGACTAACAGATTTCTCACTGTATAAGTCCGACAGACTAATGAAAACTCTGTGATACCCACTCAAATCCTCTTACTTGCCCTGCAAAACGATTGAAAACTTATTTTTCTTAAAATCCCGTAACCTATTTTTAGTAACAAATACGGAGTATCCCAACTACTAAAAATCCCTCACGGTTTGCATTTAGTAACTTACCAAATCTATAAACCGATCCACTTTTCAGCATAGAATTAGAAAGCGAGCGATGTTAGTTAGCAGACTTATGATTGTTATGCTTATGACGTCATAAGCAAATGTCCAACTTGTCCAACCTTGCGTGACGTCCATCACAGTCGTATTTTGCGCTAATGTGCTTGACATTCGACGAAAGTGGATCGGTGTATTATTTGCGATGTGGGCTTTTTTATGTGGGCAACTTACATAACAATTACAAAATGCGCGTGTATGTTGACGTTATTTTAGTTGCGATATTCCGTATTTGCCGAAAAGCACATGGAAAGTAACGAGCGTCAGAGTTGCTGGTGCGCTTCGTTGAAAGAGATCATAGAGCAGCTTCAATACGTTTTCGAATGACATTGACGTTGTTTGCATGTTGATAGTGGGGCCACAGAGAAATGTGGCGATATATTTAGCCATCCTTTCTTTATGGACGAGAAGGAGCTAGAGGCATGTGTATCCCACAGTGTCTTGAAATGTAAAATCTGACAAATGAAATGTGTTAACCCTGAAATTAAATCAATTTAAAATGAAATATAGTCTATTTTTCTGCGGACTAATAGATTTTTGTGCGTACTAATGGATTTTGTAACTGATTAGTCTGCCAGACTAGTGCTTAAAAAGGTTAGTTTCGAGCCCTGCCAAGTTTTACCCCAAGTGTCATGGCCAGACTCCTTGGGTATCTATATAGATCAATAGAGCCGGTGACGTCAAGCCAACTTGGATGTTTAATATGCGTCGTACCAGATATAGGATTATTCAGTCTAGGGATAGGAATAACAGCATAATGGCTTTGCTACAGCGAACCCTCTCTCTGAGATCAAAGTAAAGATAAAAAAATGTAAGTAATTGACTTCCCTTATGAGTTGTATACATGCAGTGGCATTTTAATGAAGATCTTTTCCCTTTAAATGCAGAGATGTAATATTTGGACGACAAAATGATAAAAGTTCCCATTGTGTGCAAAAAACCTTTTTCTCCACCTGGTCAATTCAACTTTATTAGTAAATTAACGTCCAGGATCACCATAAAATATGGGGTGGGTTGGAGGATTTTTTCATTTTTATTTCCTGAGAAAAAATATTGATGACAAAAGTGTTTTTGTGGGAATGATAATCTATCAACTACCCCGGTAAGTTGAATTGGCCTTAGTCAAGTTCTGCTAGTATTACAGTTATCTCACTAGCTTGAATCAGTTTTCACTAGTCCATCCGTTTTATGACATCACAAGCAACTCAGTTAAAGTGGTAATTCTTACTAGGAAAGTTCCAAAATCAACAAAAAAAAAAAAAAAAAAAAAAAAAAAAAAAAAAAAAGGTAAAACATTAAATTGGTAAATTTGAACCGAGATTTTTTCATTCATGTCTCTCTAACTCATAACAAATGATTTTGGGACGAATAATTGAACAATTGCAACTTTGGCATTCTCTTGCCCGCTTCGTATTGTAAACATATCTGATGTGGTGGGTATCTTCCCATGTTGTATATGAATCTTGTGGTAAGACCTTAAGATATATCATTTAAGTTCAAATCTAATAGGAGATTTCACCCACGTGGTGACAGTATCTGCCCAATGAAATGCACAGAAATTTAAACTTACAGAATGGCCCATCCCTAAAAGGTGAGGGTTATTTATGTGCCATGTTTACTGTGACATGAAACCTTAGTGATTTACTGTCTCATACCAAGGATAGAACAATGATGACCAATAGAGGGACCTGAGCTTTGCTGGTTCCCAATTAATAAAAGTACATGTAGTTACTAGTCAGTGTCCTATGATTGATATTGACATATAAGATGAAGGTTATAACCACAGTGCTGAATACCATATATAAATGTCATTTAATCTAGAACATGGGTTTGCCATGGTAAATTTTAGATCTGTTCCCATTCCTAATGAAAAATTTGTGTGAGTTTGCCCAGTTTGCCCTCTTTCCTAATTTGGAAATTTCATGAAAAATAAATTCCTTTTTATTATCAAGCATACTTAGGTTATACAGCAGAGAGACAATTAAACGGTATGAGCATGAACAGAACTCTTATAATTATATGAATGCATAGTTGTAAATTAAACCTTTCTAAGTTCCAAAAATGTCATGTCATAAAATCTCTCCAAATTCGATTCAAGAGGCCAATTTTAAAACACTTCTGAAGAAACCAAATGTTCCTCTTAGATCATTTACAATAATTACAGAAACACAGTAACCTAATGCTTGGCTTTTAGTAAGTGACTAATTGATATTTTGATTTTTACAGGCATGAATGCAGAGGGTATCCAAAATGAACTTTTTTGCCATATTGATGAATATCTATACATTGGTTCTGATGACCTCGTTCGGTTCAAATTACTCATACGCCACCACTTAAGTGAAGTTCATCTCCAACCACAAAAGAAGTTTTCTGATGTATGCAGAGAACTGCTGAAAAAGGGAGTTATTAAACTAGGGGATTATACTGAAGTTACCGATGTTGTTCAGAAAATAGATGTCCGTCTTGTTGATGAAATTAAGTTAAAAGAAGAAGAAATAAGAGCTAAGGTCCTTGAAGCTAAAGCCCTTGAAAGTGATGCTGTTCCTGTTGCTGTTGAACCTATTAATGTATTATCAGATAATGGTAAGACCAATGAAAATATGCTATCTTGAAGTTGCTAAAATTTGTTACAGTTTGCATTTAGTCACCTACATAACCCCTTCTTCTCGATATGAACCTTGTTTATGTGGTCTACATATATAGCATTATGACAGTCTCAATATGTGCATGAACATTGACTTTTAAAAATGGATAAAATTTTGCACACTCAATTTGTCCATATTCCTTCCATGATAAAGAGCTTCAGACTTTATTTGCATCAAACTTCAATATCTCAGAGTCAGAGAGACCAAGGAAAATACTTAAGGATATCTGTACATGTAGTTTGAGATATTGGAAAATGACTTTGAAATTAATGCAATGAATTGAAAACTTGTGACTGCCTGTTTAGCATGCATAATTACATTTTACAAAGCATATCTAATTAAGGAATGAATGAATTATTGATGGTGGGCATGGAAAAGGAAGCCAGCATGTCACACATAAATTCCATGAACTACAAAGTGGTTCTTTTAGAATATGTGCATGACATGCTGGCTTCATTTTCTGTGAACACCAGCAGCAAGACTTTCATTGCTGGAATTTCCATAATGAAGTATTTTCGCAGTTCCACGTATTTGTATATCGACTTCCTTCAGGAGTATTTTATTCATGCGATCGACTTTTAAGTGCAGATATTCTTTATTGTGTCTTTGTTTAGAATAACGCAAGAAAATATAATAGGTGTCGTAGGTCTCAGTCTTCCTTCTACAGAAAACTTTCCAAATATGTCTCATATGATTTATCAGTGCTCTCCTTCCCTCTTTAATCTGGTGTGTCTCAGTGAATGAGGCGCTCAGCTGTTATGACTGAGAGATCCAGGGTTCCAATACCGCCGTGGGTGCACCAGGTTCCTGTCTTTCGGATGAGACTGTGCAAATTGAACTTCCATATTATGGTAGACATGGAATACAAAGATCCCTCACTGCTCCTGGTGGGTCCCTTACAAAAGTTGAAATTTCTATGCAACGCATTGGCCAGATGCTGTTACCTTGTAAGTGAAATAATTGTGGAGTGTCATAAAACAATAATCAAACAATCAATTTTAATTTGATAAAGTTTATTGTAGGTCAGATTCCAAAAAAATTTGGGCAATGTCCGTTTATTTGTTTGTCTGTCTGTCCATCAATATCAACATCAACATCAAGGGTTGCGCCACTATGTTTAAGAGGTTGGTAACCTCCTGCTCCCATGTCGCGATATAACTGAAATATTGTTGAAAGCGACGTAAAACACCAATCAACCAACCAACCATCAACATTTGGTTAAGTTTCTGGTTGAACAAAATGGTTAACTTTCTGGTTGAAGTAAAATCTAAGTGATGAAGAGGAGAATAAGCATAATGCTTCACATATATAAGTTCCTTATGACCAGAGCTTTTGATGTGTGCCATAATTTTGATAAAGTGACCTTGACCTTTGACTTTGACCTCTTTTTAAAAAAATTTAATTTTGGCTATATCTGTTGAATCAATAGGGTTGGTGCATAGAAACTAAACATGGAGTTCTTTATGACAAGAGCTTTCAGCTGATATCATGTTATTTGATCATGTGACTTTGACCTTGTTTTTGCATTGTATTGCAATCCAATCTTTAGTGGTTTCTTGTTTTTGAGTCGGCTTCGGTGAAGCCGCACTCATTGCAATCACTTTCTTTTCAGGGGTTATAACTTTCACTACCGATATAGAGCTTACTACGCCGCTGAAAAATAAAGTGCCGAAAAATAACTGATGTTGTCTTAAAAATTCTTGATCAGCACAATGTACCTTTACCTCAGTTAATATAAGCTAAACATAAACTGGTTTCAATAACTCGAAAAAGGAGTTGCAATAATGTTTTCAAATTTCGCGTAATAATATGTAGTTGTGACTATTTTACGATGTGTTTACCACCGACACCGTCGGATGTACTCGATTGTGTAATTCTCCGGACAAAGCATTTGTCTTGATCTTGTATTGCTTGTTTTATCGAGATATTTCAATTAAAGTTTTCCCTTACATGTTCTGGAACTTTAGTTCTTTTTCACATATATGACAAATTTAAAGATCGATCTTCCCGCATTTCCTCTGATAATGAAAATGCAATATAAATATTTAGGTAAATGTTGTATGTTTCTAAATATAAATGATGTTAAAACATTATGAGAATCGTGAATAAGATGGTTATTTAATGTCCCACTTGAAGGAATGTCGTTCCTTGGCTCAGCTTCGACTCGTGACAACAATGCAGTAAAACTTGTTGCCATGAATTTGTCGATTGCACGTTATTTCGGATACAAAGCAATTGCAAACTCTTTGCCGTAAGATAGTATGAAGAGAGCAAATTTTATTAGCATTTTGTACATAGGTATAATGACGATGTCGTTGCAACACAAGACCCCCCCCCCCCCCCCCCCCCCCACCCCCCCCCCATTTTCCTGAAATCCTGAATCCGCCACTAAAATGGTAAAATGATTACATACTTAAAATCGGCAAAGCCGACTCTCAGGACTTTTGAGTCCTTTGATTTTTTTATTTGGTATAATATAATTTTTTGCATTTGTATGTTTTCAGGTGTTTCTGTAGAGTTGCTGTTGGACTTTGTGGCATCTAAATTGGGACAAGAGGTCAACATACTGGCCGTAGAGCTAAACCTTGATCTTGTTACAGTAGAGAGAATTGATCACGAATATCCGAGAAACACACAAGAAAAGAATTTTCAAATTTTGTACACCTGGAGAAATCAGTATTGTCGCGGGGATTATCGTGAGACTTTAGAGAAAGCTCTATGTGAACAGGGAAGAACTGATATTGTAGAAATTATTAAGATTTTCAAAAAGATAAATACAGATGTCCAAATGTACCGGATCCTGAGACACGCATTAAAGAAAAAGATTGCAGCACGGTAATGAAAGAATTGTCATCAGGCGTTTATAGACTTGGGAGATATCTAGGGGTACCTCAATCTAAAATTAATCAAATCAAGGAAGATAAGGTGAACGATATAGTTGAACAGGGATATGCAATATTGTCATCTTGGACGCAATCAAAAGCGAAACATGCAACAAGACAATGGCTTTGTGATGGACTTGTTTATATCAAAAGTCAGACGGTTATAGATAAACTTTGTGCTAAATGGAAACAGTAGAGGTGTCACCTTCTTAGGTGGTTATTGTCACAAGTGCTGAAAATGCTGATGCTAACATATAATGGAATGGATTTTGCCACAAATGAAATAACTTTAAAATGTAAAACTACAATATCTTCCAAAAATGTATTCATATTTTTGCTATTGAAAGATGAAAAGTACAATATGATGTAAAATGTGAAAGGCTTTTATGACGTACAACAGAAAAGCAAATCTATTGGGCAACTGCTTTTAATATGTTGATGTTTGAATTGATGACATTTGTCAGAAAATATTTCCATGTCAGAAAATGCCCATTTTCTCAATTGAAATCTTAGAGAGACAGATTTTAGAAAGAGATGAAACAAGTACTTGAAATGACAGAAGAAATGATATATATCGATTTCAATGATTTTCATATTTCTTTAGAACAGATTTTATATCATAGTGTCTTTCATTTTATGCAAATCGCTTTGAATGTTTATGCAAAAAATATTTCTCACTTTAGAAAAAGAATTATTTGGAAATGAAGACCAGACTTGAATTTATTATAATACAATCCAGTGTATATATGTCTCCACTCACAACTTGGTGTCCTGCAAAAGTAGGAGAGGCTAAAATTTGTCTTACTCATCACTTCATTATAGGTATAAAATCTGATTGAATGTGTATATTAAATTTGCCAAATATTATATAATCTATTATTTTGTCATGCATTATTTCTAGATATTTTTAAGACAATCTTGTTTTTAACTGTACAGAGAAAATATTATTTGTAATAAAAAATATGAGAAAACATGTTCTGTACGTCTTCCTTTTGCAACTTTGTATAGCACTTTATATTGTTACCGTCTATGGCCATCATATATGTTTAAGTTGGTTGATTGGTTGATTTTTCAGTTATATCGCGACATGGAAGCAGGAGGTAACCAACCTCTTAAACGTAGTGGCGCAATTCAGGAATCCAACCCGGATCGTCGGCGCCGCAAGCCAAGCGCCTAACCACTACACCACGCCTGCCCCCTATATGTTTAAGAAAGACATTTACAGAAGAAAAGTAATCATATGGATGATAGAGGGTTCAATGTTTTATCATTTGCTTTATTGTTGAACAATATGTTCTAGCTCTTGAATATCCTGTCGTCTATCACCTATCCTTCCAGCTGTAGACTAAGTTTGAGATGGTACATGTGTAACTCCTTTGAGACCTTTCATTTTCAGCCTGTTAAAATCGTTCTTTTTTCGTCTAGTATAACACTTAATTGTGCATTTAGGATTTTGATCGGGAAATTCACGCTAAAGCCCCAGGAGGCAGGTTTACCCAGTGGTATTGCATTCAACTTCAATTCTGAAGTTTGATTGAGACTTTGGGCTCAGATTTTTCTCAGAAGTTTGATCATCTTTTGATTCTCTGTAAGTTGGAAAGGTGTCAACCAAAGCCCCATGATATGGTATGCATTTGCATGTAAAAGTTCTCTCCCTTGTTTGAGTGGGTCCGCAGTATAAGACAAACGCATCAGATAGGTGCCGCCACAATGTAAGTGCAATAATCGTGGGGTGGGGTAAAACAATAACCCCCCCCCCCTCCCGAGTCACTGGGGCCCAGAAGTGAGATGTGGTCCCATTTACTGATTAAGACAATGTAATATGTTACATGATAACCTTCCTTTTTATCTCGTAACGCATTAACTGGATTATCTTCTCTCGACACACTGTAAGTTCATGTGAAAAACAGTTATTGCGCAGTAATACTTCTATCCCAGAAATAGGCGTGCTGTATCTGCCACTGATAAGCAAGGGAAGTTGATTGTTGGGGAATACTTGCCGCTAAAAACTAAAAGAAAAAAAAAAGAGGACCCCCCCCCCCCTATTTACATGTTGTAAAAGATCAAACAGACACATATCTATTAGTCTCCACAGGCAGTTTATGTGCTCATGATGTTTGTTACTTCTTGAATATGAATAGTTGTTGCAGTACTTTTGTGACGAGAGTTGCCTGCAGGTCGCGACTCCTCCCGAGCATCTGGGTTGCGTTCAGAATCGTACATGTAGCGGCTACATAGCTGCTAGCTCTGCTCGGTAACTGCAAAACGGAACCTTGAATTCTTATGCTAGCTTTCAAATTTAAAATGGCGGACATAAAATTTTTTTGCTGTCTCTTCTCCGCTATTGCTTGAAAACACCTTGGTTACACAATCCAAAGTAAAAATTAAATCGGAAACGATCACGTGTTAATTCGTGATACGAGACATTGTTCAATCTACTAAAGCAGATAACTTATTTCAAAAAAAGGAAGAGGATTTATAACTGTCCGCCATTGTACCTAGCCGCTAAATGTAACAGAGCGTTCAGAATGATGTACTATACTAAAACCTAGCGGCTAGCCTAACAGCTACGATTCTGAACGCAGCCCTGGGTCCAGCGCCATAAACTGAGAGTATACTTAAGTCAAAATTTCAAAATCTTCTGTTCAACAATGAATTAATAACTGGGATTTGGATTTTACTAAGTTTTATTCTATCAATAAATAGAATTAAACCATTCTGCATGACAGTTTATTTGAACTCTTGATAAGGGAATAAATTAAAATGAAAAAATTGACTTAAGTATATTCTCAGTTTATGGCGCTGGACCCTGGTCTCACCTCAGGTTAACGAGTCCGTTCTCGGTACGAGTTTTAATGCGCTGCGCAGGTTTTAGCGCATGCCGATCTTTTGTAATCGTTAAAGTAGTCGGCGTCTTGAAAACATTAATAATATTAAAAAATTATCAACAAATTATAAAATCAGCACAGTTTAACCGAAATGTATCTACCCAACGTTAATAATAGAAATTAATTCCATAATATCTGATTACGACATTTTTAAAACGTTAAAAATAGTGTTTTTGAAATTTTCCCCCAAAATTGAACCAAACGGTGAATTTTTCTACAATTCTCTGAAAATTATTTTTATTTAGCATTTCATCACTGACGAAAAAATGATCATTTTTCCTATCGTAGTTTTTTGAGATATTTTTTACCCAGAACGTCCTCGTTAATTGAGGTTCGCATTTGTCTGAATATGACATTGTACAGGATATTGTCCTTTTATACCATGGAATTCAGTACAATCCTTTACCATTTAAGTGCTTGCTCTTGGTATGAGTACAAACAAGTAAGAAACAATAAACTCCAATTCAATAAAGATAAACACAATATCATAATGATATGTAACACATCTACAAAGATGTCTTAATAATTCTTTTATGTCAAACATTCCGATAAACACAGTTATTTCTCTCGATGTATGTTCTACTTGAAGATTAAAAGGATTAAAATGAGGTCAAATGAGGAAATCAAAAATAAAAACATTCTGAGAATTAAAAAAATATTAAGAAAAAATATGTAAACAGATGCATTAGACAAAAACTGTCCTTCATGACTAAATATTTGGACCAAAACTTAACTGAACTAGCAAAAGGATCGAAATTCAAACTAAAGCGGATTTAACGTCAATATTCATTTATGTACAATCAATGAAATAGCAGAATTTTCAAAGAATGTTCCAAAGAAAATATAAATAATTCAGTAAATAACAAAACATTGCGATTTGATACATAAAACATTCGTCATTTAGAATACTGTTTTGTCTAATAAATAAATTACCCAAGTCAAACACATTCCCACCTCTTTTAGATTAACCAGGGACTTATACATTAAATATTTTATTAATCTATGAAAACAATTCATCTCACACATTGACAGTCTGTGTTATTAGGTCAATCCGTCAAAACGAAGGTCTGACTAATCGTTGATTGTATTAGCCTTAAACTTTGATTGATTACGGCACTCCACGATTATTTCACGTATATGGTGACGGCATCTGCCTGACGCATTGCATTCAAATTTAGACCTTTGCAACGGATCCACCCGAAGCAGTGAAGGATCTTTTACGTGCCACGTCTACCTTGACACGGGACCTCGGTTTTTACTGTCTCATCCGAAAGACAGAACACCGGTGTGCCCAGGGCGGGAGTCGAACCCGGGATCCCTCGATCACGAGACGAACACTACCTTATCTCAAAGAATGACGTCATCATCAGATGACATATAAAAAGTTTTATATAAAAAACATACAGTGTTAAAGAGGTCATATTTGGTACTTTTTATTTTGATAAAATTTGCGTTTGCTTTTAATATAAATTGTCACATGAGTAACAGAACATTAAAAAGAAATGTATGAATTGGAGTAATTCTCACTTTGTAAAAAAAAAATCTTACTTTCTTGAAAAATGTCGGAAATGGCGAATTTGACAATTTATAAAAATATTCCAAGAATTTTCTTTGCTATCCAATCATTTATTTCATATTAATAATTTTCAAAATTGCAATAAAATTATCACTAGGCAATTTCTGCATAATTTATATCATGATCATAGTTCACACATGTTCCTTGTAAAAGGCAACACGTTTCAGTAATCTTCAGTAATCCCAGGGACAGTAAAGCGTTGGATCGGCTCTAACTTGTTGAAATTCAAACATACAGCCATGTGAAAATGTTTTTACTATGTTTGTTCATTGGTCGTTTATTGATCAATATTTATAGGCTGTATCTACCTGTTTAATCATACGCGAGTATAAAATTCATACGAAGAGAAAACTCAAAATGTCCCCTACACAGAGATCGTATCCTGTGTACATTGCAAGAGAGCGCAGAGAGAGAGAGAGAAAGAAGAGAGAGAGAGAGAGAGGAAGGGAGTGGAAGAAAGGAGAAAGGAAGAATAGAAAAGTAAAAAGAAGAGGATTTTAAAAATCCCGAAATGTAAACGCAGGTGAAATCTAAATAGTGATTGTCGTTTAACAAATTTATTCTAAACGTTCTGCAAGTAGACCAATGGCCCTCCTTTCTCACTGCCGTCATTCCGATAATTGTATTGCCTTTCATTAGATTTACTCAATATACAATTTCTTAATGATCAAAAGTGGAAAATATATATTGTGGTCCTTGTTAGCCAGTCATTGCAGCTCCTTTTCTTCCCCTCTGACGTGTAATTTTGTTGTGGTGGCTTATTAGGACAGGACCTCCTTAAGTCAACTTACTACAAAGGAGTACAATCGAAGTACAATGCAGATAAATGGGCAGTTCGTATACAATGACGGCTTGCATCTGAATTTTATGGTCTCTAATATATCATGAATTCTTTAAAATCGAAAACTAGATTTGACGATTTGAAACTTTGTAATAAGGACCACAAAAATATGCAGTAAGCGGCAATGCGGGGAGCGAGGGAAGCATTTCTTATAGTATTGAAACATTGGCCATGTAAAATCACAAAACAACAACAGCAACAACAACAACATCAACAACAACAACAACAACAAAAAAGAATATCATATAAAACATTTTTTTGAAAGATTCGTCTCGTTAACACACTAACAACATGAAGAGTTATTCACCGCCACTGACCTTGTCCATTGTAAGAGAAAACAAATGTTTAAATTCTTTTATATAACCATTGAAAATATGAATATATCATATATCATAATTAAATAGAATATTTGCCGTAAGGGACAAGGAAATCTTGAGTTCATTATTTACAACATCTGTGACTAGAAAAGCCTTGTCGTACATTGGAAATCGTGGCCAACTCGGTTTGATTCCTTTCTGTTATTCTCATGTTCATCATGTACCTTGTCAATGAAGCGTGATATTGTGATATATACCATGCATCAGTTTTAATTTTATTAAAGGGACATAGTCTTAGACTTTTAGCATGAAAAGGATAAATTACGACAATATCCTTATTTATTATCCTGTATTGCATGAGATTATAATCTTTGTGTTAATTGCAAAAATTTAAAACTAAAATCCCTCAATGTTTTCGTAGAATAAAGGTAATTGAGTCGAAATTAAATTTGGTTGGTATCAATTCTCCAAATAATGCGATGCTCCCGCCCATAATCATGCGCATGCGCCGATATTCACTGTAAAAAACAACAAAAACGATTCACATGGAGGAAATACGAGCAAAAGAAAAACAAAAGTGGTAAGTAGAAAATAACTATACACAGACTCATACGCATAAAAAAAAAAAAAAGAATAAAAAAGTGGAACAAATGTTAGCAATTGGGTAAAGCGCGGGTTTCATTGTCTCGTGATTTCCTCCTGACCGACCTCTTCAATATTACAAGGAGTTGGCCTGGTTATGTTGCACATTTAAAACGAGCATATCTCGTTAACGACAATCTTAAATAATATACTAACAATCGATTGCCGTTTAAGAAAACCCGTTTCCATTTTTTATTTTTTTTTTTTGTTTTATTTTTTTTTATACTTTTCCCGACTTCAATCGGACCATTGCTCCTTTTAAGAATTGAACGTACCAAGGAAATTCCTTGCACGATTATTTCTTAAATTGGTATCAATGGAACATTTTGACTGATAAATTCCTAATTTACTTATGATGTAATTTCCGAAAAGTAGGCCTGGGATCTAATCTTGAGTCAAAATCTGACGTTATGTATAATATCTATACCGCAAGTAAACGACAATCTATACTATGAAACTAAACGTTGCTTTTTAAAAAGTTTAGGTTGCAATCGGAACAGCTTTAAATCTTCAAGTTGTTGCATGGTCAAAAGGCCAAATGGCTTTTTTGCAAATAGGAATTAACATATAACTTGTTCATAAAACCATATTCTTATTATGCGCAGTTGTGAATTTTCCCGCTAAAATTTCTAAAGCCACGCCTCATGTTTTCCTTATTAGGAAAGTAGCCGCGCCTTTTTTCCTTTCCGGAAAGTCTCTCGGATGTTCTCGTCAATATTAGGAAATAAGTTGATTTTTGTAGAAAGCAAATCTATTTTTTTTTTAAATTGTGGAACATTTTATAAGATTTATTTTCTAGAAATCTCAATTATTTTACAGCAGAATTATGTGCTAATATTGTTTCTCAGTACTAGATTATTAACTAACATGCCACGCTAATGGAGTTTGCACATGCGAAATTTACTATCGTAATATACAATCGGCCGAGGCCGATTGCAATAATAGGAGACTATACCAAATCTATGGTAAAATATGAAAAGAAAACGTTGTACACATTTACAAAAAATTAAATAACTAAAAAAAAAAAAAAAATAAATACCCCAACCCCCTACTTTAACAGTATATAGATACCCCTTTACAATATTACTATAGTACATTTGTATTTCAAATAATAACTGATTGATACAAGAACGAACGTGTTAAAAAAATTTTCCAACCGTTACCTAAGGGGGGAAAACTACTATGGGCGGAAAGACTATTATATAGCAGTTTTTCCGCCATGGGGGAGGGGGTGGGTGGGGGGGCCTACTATATAGCCATTTTCCGGGGGGGGACTACTATGGGGGAAAAAACTACAATATAACGCCGCCTTTCTTTGTGAAGTGAATTTGTCACCACATATGTGTTGATGTAAATTTTTGCTTGAGTATGTAATTCAAAAGTAAGAAGGTATCAGTTTGCGATTTATGTAATTTAGGAAAAATAAGATATTTAATATCCAATATATATTAACCAATGTTGTTTTCATTTTTTATAATTACCTGTAATGGATTGATAAAATGCAAGAGGTATGCTCTGCGGCACATGCAGAGTCTTAAGTTCTTTCATTAAATTTGTTTTTTTGGAAACTGCAACAACAATTAATGTTATATATGCATGGTATAAAGTATTGGTTGACAGCTGTTAAAGATGTACATGTACATTACTAGAAATAATTTATCATCTATTTATAAATAAGAGAGTGGGTAGGCGCAGAAGAGAGAGAAGAGAGGGAGCTTCCGAGTAACCTTGAAAAATATTTGAAACCACTTCTCATTCTCTTTTCAAAGAAATCAAATGGCTAAATATTCAAGTTTATATATTTAGATCAAATCTCAATCAACCCAAAAATGTGGTTGGTTTTGCAATCGATTAGACTAATGAATAAAAATATACAGAAAATGTTGAACTTAATACTACGACATGACAGAAGAGAAATTCTATAGTTACTTCCACTGCGTCAGGAAGAGGAACGTTAAATGACCTAGAAAATGGAAGAGTGGATTCATTTTATCCATAATGTTATTAACGCCAAAATCATTTTATTTTGCATCATACTTGCTATCTGTCTAATGCAATTGCACATAAATCTAAGCCAACTCGAAGAGAAAAGTAGACATAGTCTATGTGTCAATGTAGAATCCCTGATAAAGAACAAGGATTTTATTGGCTCACCTGAATAACAAGATACAGAGAAAATAATTGTGGGAGACCCTAAAACCCTTATACCACTATAATCAGAATTTAAATACGTGAATGAATGAGTTTTGGCTAAAAGTAATTATGAGATAAGAAACACTCTGATGTAAGTGATTATTTTGACCAAATGTTGAGATAAACCTTTTTAACTGTCCATATGCCGCACATTCTTGTCGGGATGTATTTGAAGTTTTGACAAATCGGATATTTCCGGAAGTAATAAATAGCAGGTTAAATCACTTTCGTGACAAACAGTGAAAGTAGTGCTGTTGGAGATGCACCGGGGGGGGGTCCCGCAATAAGTATTGACTTATAACAAATGGCCTGGTGTCATTAAAATAAAGAATGTCTACCTCAGTATGACGCAGTATTGTTTCATATTAAAACTCTTCCTATATACATGGCGTGGAAATTAATTTATCCAGAAGCTGAAGTTCACAGCAAACCCGATTCATACTTATATCTAATTCAATCTACATATACACTTTTGTTTTACGCGTCAGGTGGTGGAGTCCTCATTTTATAAGGGATTTAGTTTTGTGTACATTTCAACACAAATAACAGTTTTCTAATGTTTTAGTTAATTCTGTGTTATGAAAGAATAATTAACCATTTAAATTTTACCCTATCCTTTTTCAAAGACTTCTTGTATAGGCCCCTCGATTTCCTTTTTCATATTCCTGCAACGATCTTACAAATAACATATTAATTAAGCAAGTTTCTTCTTTGTGCCCTTCACACTTTTGAATAACAGTTTAGATTAATTTTCCTGCTGGCAAATGAATTATATTTACATTTGTCTAAACCTGAATGAAAGAATAAGACAGAGGACATCTGATCAAGCTGTATTACACAAATCACCAAATGCAATTTACATAAACATGATTATATACCAGTAAACAGAGGAAACGATGTTACAAATACATACGATTTTTATTGCAGGTACGCTACCGACTTAGGACGGTCAAGTAGAACAAACGTCACTCATTACTGGTGTCGTTAAGCGATATACAGGCGCCCACCTTCCCACACGTTGCAAAAGCAGCACAGTAAAAGGATACACCACTTTATTTTTAAATAAAATCCTCTATTTATACGCTAGTATCAAATGAGATGAAAAATAAAGACACAAGGACACCACAAAAATAATCGATTATATTGCAATTACGATACGTTAAGGTAAAAATAGGCTATGGTCTTGAGATAAAGGTTAAAATAATCCATGATAATAAAATAATGGAAATACTTAAAAAGCAGTATCGATAAATCATCAAATTACTGTAAGATCTTAATATGACCAAAAACATATCAGGTTATATTTATATTAAATACAAATCCACATTTTAAAATAAAAAAAAAATAAAAAAAGAAATACAATAGGATAACCGAAAACAGATACATGTATGCGCATTGTTTTTGGGATATGTAGTATTGCCATTAAACATGAATGTTAGCAACTTTATTTTAAGGAATCCAAGGTGACTTTTCGTCATACAACTGAATTAAATTATTATGTAATTAATTAATGTATTATTTTTTTCCCTTCAATAAAAAACAGATTCTATAAAAATTTTGAAATATGCCCCTTACAAGGGTATCTGGTCTTGTATTTGGCCCCTCTACAGCCATATGCAGACTTTTACTTGAACGTTGCACGCTGACTAACAGGGCGGTGGGGACTATTTGACAGGCCTTGTCCAAACCTCTTTCAGAGGAGACATGGTCCTGAACCTCGTCCCCTCTGACTGTTAGTCGGGACTCCTACAGATCTAGGGTCTTAGCTCGCTTTCAGACTGGCAGAGCACGGTTTATCATGTTGATGTCGCATATATTTTATATCATATATGTGTTTTGACAATACCTTACGTGTTTTTAATTTTTATGACCTCTCAATATGCGATGCCTGTTGACCCTTGTTCTTTACATGGAGGATTATTTAATAAATTTTTTGAATGTACGCCCTGTTTCCTGTTGTTACGGTGAGTGGGAAGGTGGGAAACCATTTGTTTGGCTTTTGTCAAATTAAAATTGCACTATAATCAAATATCTTTGTAATGTGTTATATATGGGGGGGGGGGGGGCTAGTATATTATTGATTTACATGTTATTGTAATAGCTCCCATGGTGACTTCTGCCACATAACTGAGCCAGTAACTCCTCTTTTTGCTTACATGTTCTAAATTCTTATCAAGATTTATTAAAATAAAATGTAAAATATGATAGTAACTTGTGTCACATTACCCGCATGGCACTAACAATCACAATGTATCACAATTGGCATACACGGGGCCCCCCTGAAATCAGAGGTGGAGACTTGGCTAGATGACACCCGCCATGAATGCCCCTGAATATAGACGATGGTCCATGGGCAATTACATGTGTTTTAACTTCCAAATAACTAAATTCCCGTTTTCCATTGCAGCAATATCCCGTCCTCACCTGCTTATGGAGTTTTATATCTCAATCGTAATAAGGTACGCAAGAGCCCTGTTCTCTATACGACGGTTTTATTCCAAGGGCCCAAACGTCTGGCCACGAAGTTGCTTATGCAGGAATATGTTAAAGAACGTCATGACTCGTCACTGAGGAAGTTCCTCGGAGATATATGGAGATCTTGTACTAAAATATGATGTGCCTCTTTCTAAAATGATTTATAATATTCTGAAATGTGACTAAATGACCTGTTCAGTGAACCACCAAATATGACTTTGTATACCATTTTTGTAAGTACAATTAGGAAACCAGAACTCTTGATTTTGACATGTTTCTTTGAGAACTGCTTGTGACGGGTGATGCAGACAGGAGAACGCTTACTTTCCCGGGCACCTGGTCACACCTCGGAATTTTTCAGTATTTCGGGTTTTACAACAGTGTCCTTTTTGAAACTAATCACAGTATTTTTTGTATCTGTCTTTGGATAGCAGAGACTGAATGAATTCCAGCTTCGTATGAGTAAAGGAATAGGTCAGCCCAGAAGCGGAGCACAGTTTAGTGCCCATCTGGAATGCCGACAATTTGTGTAAAAAACTTTTTCTCCAAACACCACACCGTGTTATCGATAAGAATGTTCAACATGACATGACAGCTATTTCAGTGTATTTATTTTGGAATCAGAATTTTCCCTAACAAAGTAAGTTTTATCATGGCCAATAACTATATATTTGAATTTGCGGCATCCGTTTTTACTAGTAAATGCATTTTGAATATTTTCAGCTAATCTGTCATTTAATTTCTGATGATGGATCGTTGTGTAAAGAGTCGACTTGATTGAGTGAATTTTAGTAAAAACTTTTGATTTTAGATGTTCTAACAACTCATTTGAATTTTTGAAGATCCACATTTGATTAATTCCACTTCTGGAATATACTGTTTTTGCAATATCTATGATGGCCAGATTTAATTGGTCTAATAATAATTTTGTGAGTAGCATCGATACAGATTTTGTGGTACACTTCGAGGAACTAGCGATAAAGCGTTGTTTGTAAGGAGTTTTGTGCATTTTTGGAATTCAGTACAAATATGGAAGTTCTAAATGATTTGTGTCAATACCAAACGTATTGAGGACAGATTTATGATTCTTAAGTACTTCCGAAACCGAAAAGTTCGTGAGAGTATAAGTAAGTTTTCCTGGAGTCAGAATTTGAATCCTAATTCTTTCACTAGGCTGTCAAAATAATATTTCTTAAAAGTAAATGTAATAATTATTAGACAGCTTTATCTGCTGGTGTAATGATATAATGTTCTTGTAGGAAGTTAAGTTCTCTGACAACATCAGCGATTTTTAAAAAAAGGGACTTGGCTAAGAAAACCATAAGCTTCTGTGCCGTCTAAATGTAATTGTTTTTGTCAAATGGGGTTACCATGGTTGTGTTATATAAGACCTCCGCAATAAAACTCAATTTCAGACCAGGGTATTCGCCGATACGAATCAGTTTTTTGTAAACCACTCGCATGGTAACCCCTAATTAATATAACATTCACGAGAAGGAAAGTAAATTATAACATTGAATAGACAGTAAATATAAGTTAGTTAAACAAAGTACCGTATTATGAAACATATCAGAAATATAACAACATGATAACACGTCTGAATTACCGAGATTTATTATGATTTAACTGTTTAGTCAGTGAAATATCGCTGTATTCATAAATTATTCTATGACATATGGGATTTCAAAGAAAAGAACAGAAATAGAAATGAACTGTGTCAAGGCGAGTGGTTTGAATGAATTAAACACCTATAACATTGATGTAAACATGTGATAAAAAGAATCTGAAATGAATTTTCATTTCATAGGATAATTATGAGACTCGCAAAGGCTCGGGGATATAACACAAATAACTCGTTTCCATAAATACTGTATGTAATGAAAAATTCATTTCAGATCCTATATATATTACATAACAATCTCACAGATATAGTAAAGAGTGACGTCAAAAACACCAATCGTCATGCCACCTGTAGTTCTGTTCCGGGAATGCCGGGTAATGGGCGTGAATAGCTAAATAAGAAGCGTAAGCAGTGGTCCTTGTCGTCGTAGTTATTAGGCTCCCGGTACCGCATGCGCCGGCATAAATGGCTCCACCATTTATTGAGGGCGTAGTCCGAGAAAACAACGTGCCGTCAGACCAAACCCATACTCCTTATCTGTAACAAAATCATTGCCTCCGCTCCCAAAATCCGTATCCGAGATCACCTAAGGGAGTTAAAATTATATTTCAGTGTTGAAAAAAAATGGAAGAAGACATCGGACTTAGTTTTATGAGAAAAGTTAACCAAAAACTTTTTAGATAATGCAAAAACAAGCATACATAAAAATAACAGATTATCATTACAATTGAGGTACTGCCACAGGACGGGCAATCATTTTGTGTGGTCGATCGGTATTCGGGGTCAATTTATCACACACCACAAAAGCAGTACCATAAACATAATACATAATTCCACATTGCTGAATAAACGTCCCATGTAGATAAGAGCAAGGACCTTCAGGCTACGCAAGTACTAGCCAAAGTGCTTATATACTGAGTGGTAGTGAATAAGGAACATCCATTCTGCTAGGCAAAGTAGATATATAGTCTATCACACCAACTATGGAAGAACCAGAGAAGGATTCAGGTTTCCACGGAGAAGCGATCACCTGCTGACTTGGTCATATCCACCCATATTATTATTTGGCTAGTCTAACTCGAGTCTTTTGATATAATAACAGAGTTACCCTAGTCCACAATCGATAATAAGTCATGATAAGTAAAAAAGTTTGATACTGTAATATTACAGTATGAAAACAAAGTAAGAAGGACAACAACCCAATAAGGAAGTCGATATGTCAGAAAAGGATCCCCTGTTGAGTGCAGAGAAGGCAAAGGCATAATTTTTTTCACTATTTTTGGGAACATGCCCCATGGGGCTGGAATTGGGAATTTCGAGCATTTTTGGCTCAGCATTCGGAAAATTGCGAATGAAGAATTTTCAAATATTTGTATCATAATTACATTCTTTAAGAATAAAGAGATTACAACATTTGAAACTTCTGATATTCATAATTCATTAACAGTAAACTTTCATTTTAAACAAAACACATTTTTCCTCACTTTTTGATGTTATTTAATCTATTTGACAATGTGTCATACTTGGGGAACATGGAAAAAAGAGTTGGTCTTGGGTCAAATTGCTTTTTAGTGTCTCTGTCTGACTCTCACCTCCAGACGCAGAAATTTTAGAATATGTTTCCATTGTTAGGAACATTATCATCTGAAATGACTCAGAGTCTGAAACTTCAGTTCATGTACTTTTGGCACATGCATTCCCATCTATCTGTGGTACACTTTTTCATTAGTGCCTAGAGTCACTTGACACCAGTTTTACTTTCGTATTTTGGTTTTATTTTATGCTAACAGAATTTATATTGGGAATTGACGGTAACTGTTTCCACGCTACTTTTACTTTCCAAATTTTAAATAAATTTAATTCTTTCCCCATTGACCGTATATCGTATATACAAACGCACGGAGTAAAATTTAGTTTATGTGCTGTTTAGACAATGTCCTTTCGAGTAGTACATAATCGTGGGCCGCACGTAAAAACAACTCCGGTTCGATCTAAAAATGAGTAGATCGATATCTCGGAGTGATTGCTGACAGAATAAGAAGTCGGTTTTCAATTCAATAATACAAAAAAAAAAAATCATTGCCCGATCTTTTTCTTTTCATTTCATGTTTTATTCTCTGTCTTTTACATATACGATCTCTATAATTGATGGGGCGCCATCAGATCGCGATTCTGATTACCTAAGATGTGCAAAATTTTGAATTATCAGTTTCGAATGAAAGATGTTATCGTTCTTAAAAACGTTTATTTTTTAAAAAAAATTTTAAAAATAATTAAATTATAAGAAATGACCTGAAAAAAAGGAAAAACATTTCCTGTCTGTAAGATGTATAGACAAAAACAGATGCAACACAAACTAGATATAATCCGCGAAGCGCATTATTGTGTATACATCGATAGACAGAAAAAGTTTTTACGGTCATGTTTTAAATAATATACTTCCAACATAATATATCAAAATGCAACATTTGAGATCGTATTCTCTATGGGTAAACTGATACATTGGCCAACCCGAATCATGAAACGATATCAACTATTTACCGAAGCGTTGGAACTAAAGTTTTCCAGAAATGGCCATCGTTGCTCAGTGTGGCATCTTTTAGCAGCATTTCAACGCCATCTTGATGACAGGTGTCGCCGGGCATTAGCATCTGGCATTTTCATTTCGATCCTTTACTACTTTGTAACCACATATTTAAAGTCAAATTCCAAAGTATAATTAGCTGATGAGGGGCATGGTTCCAGATGTTACTGTTTCTTGCGTTTGTTGATTCTAGTGTTTTCTATTACTGAAAGAGAAATAAGGTATATATACACATGGCAACTTTAGATCTTAGACATATTTCCACAGCGATACCTACATATGTCTCATGATCTACCTCATATGTTGTTCCAAGATATAAGGACTTTGTTATTTTGAATTAAGTCTCGTTTCTGAATTTTTTAAGGGTCTATGAATGTCCACTGTGGTACATTGTTGTTAGTGCCATAGTCATGTGACACAATTTACTTCCGATATTTTATTTCAATGCATCATTCATGTCGTTTTTGGGCTTATCGTTGTTAGCTCTGTATATCTGTTTGTGCGATTTTTGTCTGAATTATGAAACCTTTTAAATAGAAGTGTTAAAAAAAAAATGAAGGATGTCGGTACACCTAAGATTCGTCATTAGAACACTTGTGGGCGTATGAATGAGTAAACTTGTACGACTATGGTTTCACATTTCAGGGTAACACAATCATATTACAATTGTTAACAGAAAAGAATATTCGAGTAGCGTACTGTTTGAAAACCGAATATATGACCTTGACAAAGCATTCCACTCGATGCAGTTAAGGATCTTTATAAGCACCAACATGTATATTGGCTATAAAACGGATACTTCGGTTTTCTGTTCCATTTCGAATCACGGAGGGAAGTAACGAATCCGAAATATCTTGCTATAGACAGTGAATCACACCTTAAAAGGAAACACGTCCGTTTCCTACATTGGACAGATGATTCACTATTACTTTTATTTTGATGAAAGAATCAGATAATGAAAATAAAAACAGACTAGGGATATGATATGACTGAGAGAGAACATAACTCCTTCAGACGTTTCACGTACGACGTCCCTTCCATATCATCCCCGATCTTTTTTTAACATTAACGTCTCCGGTAAACAGTACTCATGAAAATAAACTCAAAATAAGATATTATTATTGCTGTCTCTATAGCTGATATTTAAATTGATTTCAAAATCCGGGACATTGAACCTTTATTGCACGAAGTTTAGAAAACAATATGTTCTTCTATTTACGATACTTCTTATCCGTCCGACCTCTAATACCTGCATTACAATCTATCTCACAGTAGGTCCCACATCGTCCCGTATCACACATTGACAGCTCCTGGTTTTAAACTGCCACTGACCTTGTCGATTACAGAAAAAGACAGCGCTAGTTACCTGGATTAAGAAATAAAAGAAAAAAGAGGAGTTAACGGCTCAGTTTATGCGCCAGAAGTCACCATTGAGCTATACAATTCATGAATATAAATAAGATAACTATAAAAACAAAGCATAAAATAATGTATGTGGGGGGGGGGGGGGGGGGGGGGGGGGGGGGGGGGGGGGGGGGGGGGGGGGGGGGGGGGGGGGGGGGGGGGGGGGGGGGGGGGGGGGGAAAACATTATATATATATAGAACACATATACATAGATAT
Source organism: Pteria penguin (assembly GCA_035048485.1). Classification (NCBI taxonomy): domain Eukaryota; kingdom Metazoa; phylum Mollusca; class Bivalvia; order Pterioida; family Pteriidae; genus Pteria; species Pteria penguin. The sequence goes on from CM068592.1 coordinate 16,623,718, forward strand.
ATACTTACTCAAAATAGGTTTTATTTTTTAATTGACGAAGCTTCTGTTCAAGTTTGCTGAATGGGGTTCACCAGCAAAACGCCTTCTGCTTCGAGTTTTATTTAGTGCCATATCATTAAAGGAGAAGAGATACGAAACATTCTGTATGTAATTATGGGGTATCACTTTTGGGTTTTATCATACGTCGATACTAATGTTTTTGTAAATATGTGAAATTCAGCATTTGAAATCAGTGGAGAAAGATACATAGTTGAAATTATACTTAATTATATTCTGCTGTTACTCAATAATCATAGAAAACGCAAAAGATCGAAAAACAAGATTCGAAAGGAGTTCAACAGTAACATGTATCAAATATACATGTAACGCTAACTCTACAGAATGTTTCACAGCCAGGTAACCTTAGAAAAGAGGGTAGTAAATCCTTCAGTCCAATTCTACCAGGGGAGGGGACCACACCGCATAAGCAATGGATATACTAATATAAACACTCTACTTCGAGAAACATTTCTTCTCGAATACATTTACGTGTCTGGATAATAATAAATAATAAATTCGCTTATGGACATCTTTAAACGAATCTGCATTATTCATAGCTTTTAAATCAAATTTGTTTTTAATTATCCACAACAAATATTCTATAACATACTTGTACTATAGAGAAGACCAGAAGACATTTGACCAAGCTGTATGACACAAATCACGATGTAAATGCCACATAAAACATGGTTATAATCAATTAGATTATAGTACATTACAAAATTATTTCATTCTTTACAGTTAAAGAGTACCGACTTAGGACGGCCAAGTAAAGTATCAAACGTCATATCAGTTGGTGTGGGTTAACATTTTACGGGCGCTTACCTTTCCACTATATCACCGCAGAAGCAGCATAAATCAATGGACACAACATTGAAAAAGTTATAAATATTATCTCGTTTAAGAGATCTAGAACAATACCTAGTGGTCGTAAAAATTTTAACACAAAACTTTTTATGGAGCTATATGCTAAGTATATATGAGCAATATTTCAATAAACTCTAATCTAATATGTAGCCGTCAGATATTTTGTCTTTTTAAATTACGACACTATTTAAAAGAACGTAAATTTCAATAAAAATCATGTGTGAATATCTGCCTTTTTAATAAGGAAGTAAAGATATCAATAAACCCGGGGAAGTAATCTAGGCAAAATAATTCCTGAATAGAAGTGAGAATTTATCATATTAGAATACAAAAATTTTAAGTTTTGTTTGAATGTTGTTGACCACGTATTTACTTAAATTGGATGTCCGCCTTACATATTTTTGATAAAAACATATTTTTCTAACTTTTTCGTGTGTATTAAAAATTTTTATGACATTTTGATTTTTGTTCTCTATATTGGAGGATTATTTATAAATTTGTAAATGTGCGGTGAGTGAGAAGGTGGGCGCCCGTAACCCGGTTATCCACCACCAACTGAATGACGTACAATTGACCGTCCCTCAGTCGGTATCGTAACCGCAGCACAATCGAATATTATTGTGATGTCGTTTTTTCAGCGTATAAAATTCTATAATTATCATTTTTGTGATCCCCCATGTCCTTGGTGATTCATACAGTTTTGTCAGATGGTCTTCAGTTTTCCTCTTTTTCATTTTGATACAATCAGGAGAATGGTTCATTGCGTGCTAATCTTAATTTTTTTTTAAAGTTGGGAGAATGGTAAATTATGTGTTTATTTTTACATTTTGTTTGAGTCAAAAGAAACGGTCCATAGCATGCTATTCTTGCATTTTGTTAAACTAACTTCATTACGTGCTATTCTTACGTTTTGTACGTTTTTACAGATGTTTTATTGCGTTCTATTTCTTTAATTTTGTGTAAGTCAAAGGAATGCTTGATTGCAATTGGGTTCTTTCTTCCGTTTTTGTTCGAGTCGATAAATTTGTGGGCTTTTCTTATATTTAATATAAAATATATAATAAAATATGTAATTCCGACATTTCCTCCGACCCATGCATCTACAAAGTCGAGTATTACCTACATACACGTATTTTGTTAGCAAAATTCTAGTTCTTGAAAAGTTTTTCATTTAAAGTTATATTCATCATATTTGGTGGCAGTATGTAACATTTTTATTTCGTCGCTTAGATATATGGGTTTATCACATGTATTGAACTATGGGTGCATACATGTATTGAATCTGGGTGTATACATGTACTTGAATATGGTTGTATACATGAATTGAATATGGGTGTAAACATGTATTGAATATTACTTGTTAATCAGAAGACACTTCTATCAGGCACTTTCTCTCATTTGTATTTTTCGCGGTCTTTGAACGGCAACTTCAGAATGTTTACTGAGTGTCACAGTAACATAACACTTTTTTTTTAAAAAAAACCTAATAATATCTATTATGAATATTAATAAATAAGGCTAGGAGATGGTATGTGAATGGATGAGATCAAGTGCCACAGGAGGGTAACTCCGGTTTATTGTATCTACGTAATCGGTGGCTACGATGTTTCGTCTGGTTTCTATCAATTTACTGGTGCACATACATGCCTGATAAATGACTTATACTACTCCTGTTATCATTGCATCCCACTTGGAGTAAAATTGATCAGAAGTTTAATCCAAGACTGATCATAATGGTGGATTGACGATAAAATTTATTTTTTTACCTATGGCCTGAAATTTGTTGTTCGGAAACTTTCTTTCGACTCCCTTCGACCCCACGGAGTTAACATTCCTGTTCCATAATGAAACAGATTGAAAAAGTGAAATCAGAAGAGTTAGTAATTCATAAAAAATAAGGAGAGTGAGAAGTTACTTTGTTTAATACACTTCAAGACAAAAAAGAAAAAATTGTAATAGCATATATTGAATGCCACATAAGTCGCATAGGTATAAGAAAAGCAAAAAGCCATGGAAACCTTGTTTTTTGACAGAAGAAATATTGAGTTATCGGTGTCCAAAACTGACGTAATTAAAGCTTTGGACCAAACATTAATTTATCAATACGTTTTTCACCACACCTATGGAATAACTAGCGTTACTTAAATTGGCCGTCATTAAGTCGGTGTTTCAACCGCATTAAAATTGACTTTTTATGTGAGGATCTTTATTGGTTTGAAAAGGCGATTAGATTTTTCTTAGAGTTACTTTGATCGGTACACTGCAAAAATTCTATTTAATTTCTTAATCTAAATGTTTGATACAGGAAAAAACCTTTTTTAATGCAAGAATGTTTACTATTCATAATAATTCCACCGATAAAGCTATTTGTTCGAACAATTGTAATGTATTAAAATTTTCACAAAATAATCGAATTTTTGCATAACTATGTCCTTATATTTGACTAAAGAATATTGTATTATATTTTAATGTCTAGTTTCTTCTAATAATTTCAGAAATTTCCCAAACGCTGCTATCCTACCAAAATAGAACTATTGTAGTAGGATTTCATTCAAAACTTTCACAAATTACTATGATTATATGATTTCATTGCATATTAAAATTGAAAACAGAACCGAGAATATCACCAATTTACATACAAAGCATTCATATATTATATCATTTTTACATCAGCAGGAGGTTTAGCATGTGCTTTTATTTGATGATTTATTCAGTCGGCTTGTGATACATTTATAAAAAAAACCCCACTTCCACAAGACAATTCATCTTTTCAAGGTAAAATATTGTCATAATATATGTTATATACACTCTTTTTATGAATGTTTATTGCTTGGTTGATAAATATTTCCGTGATCCACGATTATTTAAGATATAGGTGACGGCATGTGCCTGATACAATTGCATGGAAATATCATACCCAAGGCACTCAAAGCAAGTGAGGGATTTTTAAGTCTCCTTTGAAAGGCATGACACTGGTGTAACCCAACGCAGGAATTGAAACAAAACAAAAAACAAAGTTGAGTATTCAGCGACTATTTTACTAAATTGTTTTGAGATGGCTTTATTGTCCTTCGATCCAGACTTTGTATGTCTGTATAGCAACATTGAACAACAACATAAATTTTGTTTTTGGTTTGCTTAATACATGCTTTAAAAGTATTGCTCGGACAGTTTGATCCATGCAGAAAAAATGACTGATTCGTCAAAAGCCCGCACTTTTTAGTCACACTTTTTTCATCTATAAAGTCATGAATAAATGGCCCATCAAACAGTAATTTGACTGTGGTGACACGTAATGGCCGTGGTTTAAAGGGGATTTGGCGATCCCCTTCAATTCACAGGAAGCAACATTCTACATGTAAACGTCTGCTGTGAAACAAGAACCTCGAATTTTATGCCGTCATCCCAAATGAATTCCGACGAGACATCGGTAGGACCCGGATAAAAATCAACGCTACCGCCTGGAGCTACTATCCCCGTAGAGCCTAAAAAGAGAACTCTTATATAGTCTTCTTATTTCTTAAGTGATGAAAGTAAACCTTTTTACCTGCGCGTAAGTCACACATTCTTGTTCCAGATATATTAAGGTTTGGAAATTCGGATATTCCGCGTAGCAAAATAGCAGGCTGCACTGTTCCCATAACAAACGGTGTACGTGGTACAATTGCTGTTCGAGTCACACTGGAGCCCACAGTATGTATTGAACTTTTGAAGGATAAAAGTGGTCTGGCACCCTTAAGTTTGCTATTTTGTCATTGACATTCATGAGGTCTACTTCGGCATGGCGCATTTTTTATTCAAACATACTTTCACTGAAAGGTATGACTTGATACCAGTTTTAATCATAAGTGCAAAGTCCAACATAAATCCAATACATATTATAATTATATAAATCAGTGTAATGCTTTATCGTTAATAGTTTATACATTTTTATACAGTTTACATGTGGGAAATACTGTTCACCACTACATATAGAAGACTTCACTAGTATCGGCCTAGAAGAGTATCCATCAATTAATAAAACATGCTTGAATCGATGATATGCTAATTACTGATTTTGCACCATATACCAGAAAACGTCGATTGGCCAATACAAAGACATCATGTGGCTAATACAAGCAGGGAATGTATCTACGTATTCGTTCAGTATACGTTTATTTTCGGATCTCTAAAACTGGCTATTTTCCCCGAAATCGGTTCTGAAAATTGTAGGATATCTCAGTAAGACAACGGCTCACTCAATCGGCTCTCTTTATAATAGCAATCCACATTGGGTATGCGGGGTAGCGTACAGCGCTTAAAACATTCTGTTTTATTATTCAATAACTAAAACAAAGGAAAACGGAAAATAATATCAAATTTTCAATTTTAAACAGTAAAACAAAACAATGATTAAATTATAATAAGAATAACTAAAGCCACCACCTCCCCCCTTTCCTCCCCATTAAACAATACAGGAAGAAGTGTCATATTTTCTTAACATTGTTAATTTATAGATATGAAATATTTCAAAAATATTTCCATTACGAAGAAATAGCAGTATTTTAGTGTTGTGGTCTGTCCTATGGCTATGGTGAAGAAACCACCAATTGTACCTTACTGGAATAATTCTAACAAAACTGATCGTATATAATTCCCCCTGATTTTCTACATTCATGACCCATAAGCAGATCCAATTACCTATGCAATTCTTACAATAGCAATGACAGTAACACTCATATACCAACAAAGACAAGAGGGTCATGATCCACATAGCCACAAGTTCCGATCTATATTGGACTCTGGTTAACTCAACATGCCCAAACCAATAAACTTAACTCTTTCCTTCAAACAACCCTATGCAGTCTGCCCGAGATTTGCCGAGAGACGAAAGCATGTTTTTATGAAAATTGTATATTATTCGTCTCAATACTTAAAAGAAAGCTGCCTGTTGTATGACAATTCAAACTCTATGTGTATTACAAATAGAACATTATACAACAAAAACAAAATAAAAAAAAGAAGAAAAACAAAACAAAAACAAATACAAAAGAAAACAAAAACGAAACAAACAAATAATACTTTGTAATGCAAAAGGTATATCCATCTCTAATGTATAATCCTTTCCAATTGAATAAAAAACTGTATAGATTTCTTAATCTATTTACGTGTATTTAAGTTAGTATTGAAAAGAGTGCTTTATTATAAGGAAACCAAGCCAATGTTCAGTATGGTATCCTGCCAAGACATCACACAAATTTGGAGCTTAAATTCTTTGTATTGAATTTCGATTACCTGATGTATTTTTCCTCTTAAAAATTGTACGCCAACTATAACCGCAGATTCAAAATTATTTCTGTGGAGTCTATTTAAATATTTTTTTTTTTTTTTATTTTTTATTTTTTTTTTTTTTTTTTTTTTGTTTGCCGATATGGACTGTTTTGTTATTATTAAATCAATATCGAAGAAGTAACCAAACCGTTAATAATTCTCAAAGTATTCTAATTCATGTCATCTTGTAACTTTTATTTCTTTAAATATATTTTAGGGTGACAGGAACGATGATAGAGAGAGGCAATGAACTTGGTATAATGATGCAATTGACAATTATTCCATAGCCCGGCCCTTTGTGATGCGTTGTTCAGTAGAGAACTCTGCTGGTATACTCGAAAAGGAATGCCCAACATCTTTAAAGGGTGAAGGGGGGTATCAAGTTACAGGAGGGGAGATATGGAGGTTAGGCAGAGTGGTCCATATTATAGCCCTCGCATATGGTAATCGCATGGCTTTTACACTACTTGACTTCTATGGTGTCACCACGATAATTTAAACTATGATAGGTAAAAATTTCAAATTATTCAGTGGTTTTCATATTCTATTTAAAATAAAGAAACAAGATTAATTGTAGATTGAGATAATTAACTATATATGTATGAATAATAAATATCAATACATTAAAAGAAAATCGTGAAGTACATCTACAAGGAATTTAATGCTTATTTAGAAACGCAGAACTATGTTTAGTATAAATAGACACGTATGAAAGTACTCCTCGCAACGAGGCATAATTTAAAAAAATCCACAATATATTGCAGGCAAAAAAATCATCAAACTATTTGAGTAATTTAAGAAAGGCATCATTTCTTGTAATGTAAGAAGATTGCCTCAAGACAATGACTTTATATATAATTTTTTCATAAATATATATATGTTTCTATCATAATAGGGTTGAATAAATTAAACGAAAATCTTTTGAGGAAATATAGTAGGTAGTACCAGGAATGTACAAATCAGTTGAATAAGTAAAAAAGAAGGTGACAGTGCCCTTGCAGGCATTAGTTTCTCTATATAAATTTTTCCACTGAAAACTTCTCACTTGGATTTTTAAAAGGTTTATTGTAAAAAGTTCCCCGCGGAGGGTTTGACTTAAGTGTTACTAAACCTTTTTCCTGATGTTATGTGGCTTTGACACATTTCTATACCATGTTTTGTTCAACATTCATTTATATATACAGTGTTGAATTATTGTTGTTTCGTCTGTGTTTAAGGACGATTCGCGGCGGGTGTGGCTAGCCAAACAGGGGACACTCACGTCTCCCGGGCACCTGGTCGCACCTCTGAATTTTAGGGGTCTGGGAAAGTCCAATGGGGTAAATTGTTGTTATTGCCATAGTCATGTGAAACCAGTTACTTTCGGATTATTGCTTGTATTTCAAATTAAGCTATACATTACCAAGATTGTTTTATCAAAGAGATAATAATATATTGCAGTACCTTGTCATTCCTCCACTTAAACAAACATCAATCCATGTATACGCATGCGTAAACTACATATATGAATATATTATATATCATAATTAAATAGACGCACTATAATATCCTACCAATTTATATAAACAAATGTAACCACTGTGGAAAATAATGTAATTTGCAAACCAATGATTACAAATAAGATAACCAATATATGGAATCTTTTCCTGCTACACCTGCCAACATACATCATTAAGGTTCATTAACGCACGACAAACATATAAGCACTGAATGCAAGGGGACAACAGCAATAAAAGTGTCAAAACCATACGAAAATTATAACAAAAGGGGTTAAAATAACAATGGGGTTGCTATGGCCTGTGGAGAACATTTTACGAAACAAACATTGCATACAAACGCAATCAAATCAGAATACTAACATTATTGTAGAACCTAGTGATTGATTCATACTTTATTGTAGAACGAAATCTTATGTTCTTAGTCATTTTTGAGAAAATCGAATATTAAAAAAGGGATCTTAACATGCCTTTAATAAGAACTCTAAAACAGATCATTATGTCTATCGGCAACAAGATTTATTTAATAACATAAATAAAATTTTATACAAATTAACCACACCAATTGAATGACGTTTATAACTTCAATTGACGTCCTAAGTCGGTATCGTAACCGCAGCACAATTGAACATTTTTGTAATGTCGTTTTTCATTGTATATTCTATTTTTAATCATGTATTGTTCACCATGTCCTTGGTGACAGCTTTGTCAGATGTCTTCAGTTTTTCTTTTCAATTCAGATCTGTTTTACCTTCACTACGTTTGTCGATACACTGCTGTGAAAATCTCAATCTTCATGAAACATGAAAAGAATTTAATAAACATAAGAAGAATGCCCTAGGTTTACCAATTTATTCTTGTAATGATCTTTAGAAAAAATATATGTAGTTAAATTGGTTTTGAAATATTCCGGAGTAAACATTAATCCACTTTTAAGCAAATCAAATTTTTGCTTATTTCTAAATTACATCACTGCTACCGCATTTGACCTTGATAAATTACAGACAAATAGGACCAGAGGAAAGAATGGCTAAAATTGAAAACTGCATTTTTCAACAAACAAGAGAGTAAATTCCAAAAACCCATTGGAAAAATGACAAGAAAATATAAAAGGAGCGTATTAATACTTCTCTTCATTTTTTTAATTTGATTATTTACACAAAAACAAGTTATTTTTGAGCTGAAATTTTATTGATGTGTCACATCTAATAGGTGACAATTAAAAAACGTAAATAGACATCAAAACCTTTTATGTAATGAAGTGAAAATCAATTAAACTTAAAAAATATTGTCATGTTTACATTTAGAAAGAAACTTATTCGCTAAAGATGAGGTGAATTCGAAATGATATGCATATGAAAATGATTTGTTTTTTCTCTGTATA